>JAKGUB010000005.1:600000-867500 GCA_026261675.1 Hippocampus mohnikei | reverse complement strand
GCACCGATCCGCCTGTCGATCTCTCGCTCCCTTCTGCCCTCACTTTCCGACTGAGGACCATGGTTTCAGATTTGGAGGTGCTGATCCTCATCCCAACCGCTTCACACTCGGCTGCGAAACGCTCCAGTGAGAGTTGGAGAGCCCTGCTTGAAGGAGCCAACAGTACTACATCATCTGCAAAAAGCAGAGATGTAACACTGAGGCCACCAAAAAGGACCCCCTCAACGCTTCGGCTGCGCCTAGAAATTCTGTCCATAGAGGTGATGAACAGAATCGGCGACAAAGGGCAGCCTTGGCGGAGTCCAACCCTCACTGGAAACGATTCCGACTTATTGCCGGCAATGCGAACCAACCTCTGACATCGGCAGTATAGGGACCGGACAGCCCGTATCAGGGGGCTCGGTACCCCATACTCCCGAAGCACCCCGCACAGAACTCCCCGAGGGACACGGTCAAACGCCTTCTCCAAGTCCACAAAACACATGTAGAGTGGTTGGGCGAATTTCCACGTACCCTCGAGGACCCTGCTAAGGGTGTAGAGCTGGTCCAATGTTCCACGGCCGGGACGAAAACCACACTGCTCCTCCTCAATCTGAGGCTCGACTTCCCGACGGACCCTCCTCTCGAGCACCCCTGAATAGACCTTACCAGGGAGGCTGAGGAGTGTGATTCCTCTGTAGTTGGAACACACCCTCCGGTCCCCCTTTTTAAAAAGAGGGACCACCACCCCGGTCTGCCAATCCAGAGGCACTCTCCCCGATGACCACGCGATGCTGCAGAGGCGTGTCAACCAGGACAGCCCCACAACATCCAGAGCCTTGAGGAACTCCGGGCGGATCTCATCCACCCCTGGGGCCTTGCCACCGAGGAGCTTATTAACCACATCGGTGACTTCAACCACAGAGATAGGAGAGCCCACCTCAGAGTCCCCAGACTCTGCTTCCTCCAAGGAAGGCGTGCTGGTGGAGTTGAGGAGGTCTTCGAAGTACTGTGTCCACCAGTTCACAACGTCCCGAGTCGAAGTCAGCAGCGCCCCATCCCCACTGTACACAGTGTTAGTGGTGCACTGCTTCCCCCTCCTGAGTTGTCGAATGGTGGACCAGAATTTCCTCGAAGCCGTCCGGAAGTCGGCTTCCATGGCCTCACCGAACTCTTCCCACGCCCGGGTTTTTGCCTCAGCAACCACTGAAGCTGCGTTACGCTTAGCCAGTCGATACCCGTCAGCTGCCTCTGGGGACCCACAGGCCATAAAGGCTCGATAGGACTCCTTCAACTTGACGGGTACGGGGGTTGCCGCCACGACAGGCACCAACCACCTTACGGCCACAACTCAGGTCGGCCGCTTCAACAATAGAGGCGCGGAACATGGTCCATTCTGACTCAATGTCCCCCGGGACATGGGAAAAGCTCTGCCGGAGGTGGGAGTTGAAACTCTTTCTGACAGGGGATTCTGCCAGACGCTCCCAGCAAACCCTCACAATACAGTTGGGTCTGCCAGGACGGACCGGCGTCCTCCCCCACCATCGGAGCCTACTCACCACCAGGTGGTGATCAGTTGACAGCTCCGCCCCTCTCTTCACCCGAGTGTCCAAAACATGTGGCCGCAAATCCGACGATACAACCACAAAGTAAATCATCGAATTGCGGCCTAGGGTGTCCTGGTGCCAAGTGTACATATGGACACCCTTATGTTTGAACAAGGTGTTCGTTATGGACAATCCGTGACGAGCACAGAAGTCCAATAACAAAACACCACTCAAGTTCTGATCGGGGGGGCCGTTCCTCCCAATCACGCCCTTCCAGGTCTCACTGTCATTGCCCACGTGAGCATTGAAGTCCCCCAGCAGAACAAGGGAGTCCCCGGCCGGAATACTCTCCAGCACACCCTCCAAGGACTCCAAAAAGGGTGGGTATGATGAGCTGCTGTTTGGTGCATATGCACAAACAACGGTCAGGACCCGTCCCCCCCACCCGAAGGGGGAGAGAAGCAACCCTCTCGTCTACCGGTGTGAACCCCAATGTACAGGCACTGAGCCGGGGGTGGCAATGAGTATGCCCACACCTGCTCTGCGCCTCTCACCATGAGCAACTCCAGAGTGGAAGAGAGTCCAACCCCTCTCGAGAGAACTGGTACCAGAACCCAGGCTGTGTGTGGAGGCAAGTCCGACTATATCCAGTCGGAACTTCTCTACCTCGCACACCAGCTCGGGTTCCTTCCCTGCAAGAGAGGTGACATTCCACGTCCCTAGAGCTAGCTTCTGCAGCCGAGGATCAGACCGCCAGGGTCCCCGCCTTTGGCTGCTGCCCAGCTCACATTGCACCCGACCCCTTTGGCCCCTCCCATGGGTGGTGAGCCCATGAGAAGGGGGACCCATGATGCCTCTTCGGGCTGAGCCCGGCAGGGCCCCATAGGTGTAGGCCCGGCCACCAGGCGCTCACCAACAAGCCCCACCTCCTGAAGGAGGCCCCAGTGACCCGCGTCCGGGCAAGGGAAACTGAAGTCCATTAATTTCACTCATCATCATGGGTCTTTGAGCCGTGCTTTGTCTGGTCCCTCACCTAGAACCTGTTTGCCATGGGTGACCCTAACAGGGGCATAAAGCCCCAGACAATTTAGCTCCTAGGATCATTGGGACACACAAACCCCTCCACCACGGTAAGGTGACGGCTCGCGGAGGGGTAAAACCAAACACCAAAACCAAACTCTAAAACCAAACACCAAAACCAAACTAAAACCAAAAACAAACTATAAAACCAAACACCAAAACCAAACACCAAACAAAACCCTAACACCAAACCCTAACCCCTTTCATGTCCCTAGAGCTAGCTTCTGAGGCCAAGGGTCTGGATATCCCTGGGGACGGGATTAGGGATTGTGATTGAAGTTGAGGTGTTTGGGGTTCAGTGTGAGGGGTCGCGTTGCACAGTTAAAAGTGAAAAAAGACAAAACTCATGGATTGTTTGGGAGACAACTTTGGCTTTATTCAGTTAGATGCAGTTTTGGCCTGGATGAGGGTCTTGATCTGGAAGAAATGACACCTTTCAGGCATAACATTTTGTTTACATAAAAACATTCACATTTTCCACAATGCATGATGTATGTTGTGATCATCTATTATTAGCATTTCTACTACTCATAAATGGCCTAGTCATCATCATAGAATTTGATTATTAGTATATCCATAAAAAAGCACAAATTGGGACTGCAATTTTACCTTATTTTTCCACATCTGTCGTCCTCACTTCTCCATTGGTTGTACACTTGAGTCTTTGTACAATTCCAACAGCATTCTAATTACTTCTGCTGAATGCATCTCTTGAGTCCAGCTTCCATTGAGTCCATATTTTACATAGGAAAATATCATTTACAAGTTTTGCAGACCGGGTTCACTCGAAAAAGTAGATCTCACCCAGTTTCACCACTTGTTCCTCAATTACATTTGTTGATTAATGTGCACTGTCCAAATGAAATAAGAAAAACAAATTGCATATACTCTGACAGCCATTCCAACCTAAAAGAACCACTGTTCATTTTTATTTTGGTTTGGATTAGTCGTATCGCATTCACTGCCCACTTTTTTCGCCATGATAAGGGGTTAGCATTAGCGTCACTTAATTCACTGGAAATAAGGAGTTAGGTCTAAAAAAATAGTTTTAGGGTTTGGGTGAGGGAACTAGGGTGAAAGGCTGGGGAGTCCAAGCTCAGCCCTCAAGAGACACTCTTCCTGACAGTTTTCCAACTTTGCCAGAAGCAACCAACTGATTCAAATCATCAGGATCATTCTAATGCTGCTTCAGAGATGGCTTGATGAGCTGATCATCTGCATCCGGTGAGTTGCAGCCAGGATAGGTCGGAAACAGCCAGGGCCATGTCACTCAAAGGTTCCGAGCTGAACATGCCTGCAGTATGGATGAGGTTTAGGGTTTAAGTTTAATTTTAGGATTTAGGCGTTGCGGTTGAAGCTAGGTTAAGGGTGAAGGGTTAGCATTAGGTGCTCGCGGTTCAGGGGATAAAATGTTTAGGTAAGAGAATTCCAGGGGGGTTTCAGGGGTTTGCATGCAGGGTTGGTCAAGAGGTTAGGGGGGTTAGTGTTTTAGGTAAATTGGTGTTCGGGTGAGAGTCTTAGGTTTTCGAGGGTTGGCGTCATATTTTGGGGGTGAAGGTCGAAGGCGAGGACGTTTGCATTTTAGGCATTTAGGCTTAAGGGGTTAGAATTAGGCGCTTTAGGTTAAGCAGTTCAGTTGAAGGGTTAGATAGTTTGGGTTTAGGTTCAGATAAATTGTAGGGCTAGAGTTAGAGGTGAGAGGGACGAGGAGTTCTTAAGAGTGGTGTTGAGAGGTTAGGTGTTGAGGTTTAGGAGTTTGGGTAAAGTGTAGGGTTAGAATTTGAGGTGTTAGGCTATTTTGCAGTTTAGGTTAGGGCTTTAGGCGTTTTGAGGTTAGAGTACAAGGACAGGTGTTAGCGTTGAAAGTTAGGGAATTAGGGTTTGGGTGAGGGAACTAGGGTGAAAGGCAGGGGAGTCCAAACTCAGCCCTCAAGAGACACTCTTCCTGACAGTTTTCCAACTTTGCCAGAAGCAACCAACTGATTCAAATCATCAGGATCGTTCTAATGCTGCTTCAGAGATGGCTTGATGAGCTGATCATCTGAATCAGATGTGTTGCAGCCAGGATAGGTCGGAAACAGCCAGGGCCATGTCACTCAAAGGTTCCGAGCTGAACATGCCTGCAGTATGGATGAGGTTTAGGGTTTAAGTTTAATTTTAGGATTTAGGCGTTGCGGTTGAAGCTAGGTTAAGGGTGAAGGGTTAGCATTAGGTGCTCGCGGTTCAGGGGATAAAATGTTTAGGTAAGAGAATTCCAGGGGGTTTCAAGGGTTTGCGTGCAGGGTTGGTCAAGAGGTTAGGGGGGTTAGTGTTTTAGGTAAATTGGTGTTCGGGTGAGAGTCTTAGGTTTTCGAGGGTTGGCGTCATATGTTGGGGGTGAAGGTCGAAGGCGAGGACGTTTGCATTTTAGGCATTTAGGCTTAAGGGGTTAGAATTAGGCGCTTTAGGTTAAGCAGTTCAGTTGAAGGGTTAGGTAGTTAGGGTTTAGGTTCAGATAAATTGTAGGGCTAGAGTTAGGATTAGAGGGACGAGGAGTTCTTAAGAGTGGTGTTTAGAGGTTAGGTGTTGAGGTTTAGGAGTTTGGGTAAAGTGTAGGGTTAGAATTTGAGGTGTTAGGCTATTTTGCAGTTTAGGTTAGGGCTTTAGTAGTTTTGAGGTTAGAGTACAAGGACAGGTGTTAGCGTTGAAAGTTAGGGAATTAGGGTTTGGGTGAGGGAACTAGGGTGAAAGGCAGGAGAGTCCAAACTCAGCCCTCAAGAGACACTCTTCCTGACAGTTTTCCAACTTTGCCAGAAGCAACCAACTGATTCAAATCATCAGGATCGTTCTAATGCTGCTTCAGAGATGGCTTGATGAGCTGATCATCTGAATCAGATGTGTTGCAGCCAGGATAGGAAACAGCCAGGGCCATGTCACTCAAAGGTTCCGAGCTGAACATGCCTGCAGTATGGATGAGGTTTAGGGTTTAAGTTTAATTTTAGGATTAGGCGTTGCGGTTGAAGCTAGGTTAAGGGTGAAGGGTTAGCATTAGGTGCTCGCGGTTCAGGGGATAAAATGTTTAGGTAAGAGAATTCCAGGGGTTTCAGGGGTTTGCGTGCAGGGTTGGTCAAGAGGTTAGGGGGGTTAGTGTTTTAGGTAAATTGGTGTTCGGGTGAGAGTCTTAGGTTTTCGAGGGTTGGCGTCATATTTTGGGGGTGAAGGTCGAAGGCGAGGACGTTTGCATTTTAGGCATTTAGGCTTAAGGGGTTAGAATTAGGCGCTTTAGGTTAAGCAGTTCAGTTGAAGGGTTAGGTAGTTTGGGTTTAGGTTCAGATAAATTGTAGGGCTAGAGTTAGAGGTTAGAGGGACGAGGAGTACTTAAGAGTGGTGTTTAGAGGTTAGGTGTTGAGGTTTAGGAGTTTGGGTAAAGTGTAGGGTTAGAATTTGAGGTGTTAGGCTATTTTGCAGTTTAGGTTAGGTGTTTAGTAGTTTTGAGGTTAGAGTACAAGGCCAGGTGTTAGCGTTGAAAGTTAGGGAATTAGGGTTTGGGTGAGGGAACTAGGGTGAAAGGCAGGGGAGTCCAAACTCAGCCCTCAAGAGACACTCGTCCTGACAGTTTTCCAACTTTGCCAGAAGCAACCAACTGATTCAAATCATCAGGATCGTTCTAATGCTGCTTCAGAGATGGCTTGATGAGCTGATCATCTGAATCAGATGTGTTGCAGCCAGGATAGGTCGGAAACAGCCAGGGCCATGTCACTCAAAGGTTCCGAGCTGAACATGCCTGCAGTATGGATGAGGTTTAGGGTTTAAGTTTAATTTTAGGATTTAGGCGTTGCGGTTGAAGCTAGGTTAAGGGTGAAGGGTTAGCATTAGGTGCTTGCGGTTCAGGGGATAAAATGTTTAGGTAAGAAAATTCCAGGGGGGTTTCAAGGGTTTGCGTGCAGGGTTGGTCAAAAGGTTGGGGGGTTAGTGTTTTAGGTAAATTGGTGTTCAGGTGAGAATCTTAGGTTTTCGAGGGTTGGCGTCATATGTTGGGGGTGAAGGTCGAAGGCATTTGCATTTTAGGCATTTAGGCTTAGGGGGTTAGAATTCGGCGCTTTAGGTTAAGCAGTTCAGTTGAAGGGTTCGGTAGCTAGGGTTTAGGTTCAGATAAATTGTAGGGCTAGAGTTAGGATTAGAGGGACGAGGAGTTCTTAAGAGTGGTGTTTAGAGGTTAGGTGTTGAGGTTTAGGAGTTTGGGTAAAGTGTAGGGTTAGAATTTGAGGTGTTAGGCTATTTTGCAGTTTAGGTTCGGTGTTTAGTAGTTTTGAGGTTAGAGTACAAGGCCAGGTGTTAGCATTGAAAGTTAGGGAATTAGGGTTTGGGTGAGGGAACTAGGGTGAAAGGCAGGGGAGTCCAAACTCAGCCCTCAAGAGACACTCTTCCTGACAGTTTTCCAACTTTGCCAGAAGCAACCAACTGATTCAAATCATCAGGATCGTTCTAATGCTGCTTCAGAGATGGCTTGATGAGCTGATCATCTGAATCAGATGTGTTGCAGCCAGGATAGGTCGGAAACAGCCAGGGCCATGTCACTCAAAGGTTCCGAGCTGAACATGCCTGCACTATGGATGAGGTTTAGGGTTTAAGTTTAATTTTAGGATTTAGGCGTTGCGGTTGAAGCTAGGTTAATAATAATAATACATTTTATTTATAAGCGCCTTTCAAGACACCCAGGGTGAAGGGTTAGCATTAGGTGCTCGTGGTTCAGGGGATAAAATGTTTAGGTAAGAGAATTCCAGGGGGGTTTCAAGGGTTTGCGTGCAGGGTTGGTCAAGAGGTTAGGGGGGGTTAGTGTTTTAGGTAAATTGGTGTTCGGGTGAGAGTCTTAGGTTTTCGATGGTTAGCGTCATATGTTGGGGGTGAAGGTCGAAGGCGAGGACGTTTGCATTTTAGGCATTTAGGCTTAAGGGGTTAGAATTTGGCGCTTTAGGTTAAGCAGTTCAGTTGAAGGGTTCAGTAGCTAGGGTTTAGGTTCAGATAAATTGTAGTGCTAGAGTTAGGATTAGAGGGACGAGGAGTTCTTAAGAGTGGTGTTTAGAGGTTAGGTGTTGAGGTTTAGGAGTTTGGGTAAAGTGTAGGGTTAGAATTTGAGGTGTTAGGCTATTTTGCAGTTTAGGTTATGTGTTTAGGCGTTAGGGGTTCAGGGTTAGAAAGGATTCCGTTTAGAGGTTATGATTTGAGGTTGGGGTTAATAGGAGGGTCAGGTGTTAGGGAGAGGTCAGGTTGGTTTCAGCATTTTGGCGCTTATGCAGTTTTGGTGAGGTGGGTTGTTTATGTAAGAGGGTTATGGGGGAATTGGGTTCAGGTTTGCAATATTTGTCAGGTTAAGGGGAGCATTAGGGGTTATGATTTAACATTGGGTTAAGGATTACAGAGGTTAGGGTTGAGGGGAGTTTAGGATCGGGGATTTGAGGGTTTAGGTTAGGAGTGAGGGTACAGGGTTCGGGTTAAGCTTTAGTGTTAAGGGTTGTGAGGAGGTTAGCATTCCGAGTTGTGTTCAAGATTTATTATTTTATTGGAGCAGTGCACATTCATCAACAAGAATAAACAGCGTCAATGCGCCATACTTCTAAATGCTGGTTTTCAGCGGTAGCCTCAAGGCGGATTTCTTTACATCAAGATAAACAGCTAACATTAATCAACAAAATATACATCACATAAAACATGGACAGTCATGCAATCTGAGCCAGTTGTCCTGCATATCCGTTGTTTGAAGCAGTTTGTTTCATCAGTGGATCAGAGAAGCTATGCTCGATATGTGCACACGTCTGCAACAAGTCAAGTTTGAAAGTAAACAAGAAGCTGGAGCATCCATTGATGAAAAAAAGATTGGTCACTTCTGTACCGTAAATTCGTTTCAATTCCAAGATGCAGCTCTCAATTCCGAATATGCATCGGCGGTCAGCACTGACGCTCCTCATCCTCGGCTCCACAAGCCATCCATCCGCGCATCAGACAGCGCAGACTGTCCAACAGCGCCGCCGTCATCTCCACTAAATAAACCAGGCCTGTGAAAAATGCTCATTACAGGTGCAAAGAACAAGCGCCTGGGTTTGGAAATTGGTGAGCGGGTTAGGGTTGGAGATAGGGTTTTTGGATTAGAGGGTTAAGTGTTAGGTAGTTGGGGGGATAGGGTGAGAGGGTTAGGTGTAAGAAAGTCAGCGTTACGGGTTGGATTAAGCAGGTTTGGGTTTCACGTTTTGAGTTGGACTTAGAAATTAGGCAGTTAGGCGTCTAGGCAGTTAAGCCTTTTGGGTTAGAGGGTGAGCTGTGAGAGGTTAGGGTAGGAGTTGGAGGGTTAGGCGTTTGTGTTCGGAGTAATCATTGGGGTTAGGGTTTAAGAGTCAGGTTTGGGGTTCAGATTAGGTGTAGGATTCAGGGTAAGGCCGTTAGGATGCTTGGGTTGGATGGTCAGGTGTTTTGAAGTTCAGTGCTAGGGTTCAAGGAATCGGGTTCGAGCATTAGGTGTTAAGAGGAGGGTCAGGTGTTTCGGCGGTTAGGCAGTTTCCATAAGTGATTAGAAGGTTACAGGGAATTAGGATGAAGGTTTAGGGTTTGCGCTAGGAGTGCGATTAGGGTTTCGAGTTGGATTTGGGGTGAGAGGTCAGGAGATTTAGGGTTTTAGGGGTTGTGTTTTACTTTAGGGGATAATTTTGGGATTGGGTGAGGGGATTAGGGATAAAGTAGGGTAGGGGTGTCCGTATTCCATCTCTCCTATTTGCGGCACACCGGATGCAGATGATCAGCTCATCAGCCATCTCTGAAGCAGCATTCCAACGATCCTGATCGTTTGAATCAGGCGTGTTGCTCCTGGGTGAGCAGGAAAACAGGCAGCCCTGGAAAACCCCTGGGTTTAAGGGTAAAGGGAAATTAGGATTAAGGTTGAGGTTTAGAGTTAGCATTTGGAATATGGTTAAAGTGGTTACGGGTAGGATTAGTGCTTAAAAGTTAGAGGGTTGACAGTGTTAGGGGTTTATGGTTGAGGCGAAGGTACGGTGTTCAAGGTTAGCGCTCGAGGTTTGAGATTGGGGTTAGAAATTAGGGTGAGGCAGATGGGCATCTTGGGTTAGGTGGTTTGGTGAATAGGCATTAAGATTTAGGCATTCAGAGTAAGGTTTCGAGGGATTTTGTTCAAGAGGATAGTCCGGTGTTAGGGTTAGGCGATTATTATTAGCTAAACGATTATGGTTAGGCCGTAAGAGTTACGCATTTTGGCGCCTGGTAGATGAACAAATACTGCATCTGCAACACAGAAAGGAACCAGGACCGTTTGTGTGAATTTACCACACCGTATGTACAAAGCCAGGTTTTTGGGCAGTTCCCCGACTCGCGTCCGTCTGGAAGAGCTGCAGACGCTGCTCTCGGATTTCCAAATGAAGCCAAACACTTCCACTTCCTGCCCGGCGTGCATCTTGTCCATCGTCCCGACAACCACGATGAACCTGCCTGTCGGACCAACGCTGGAGCTGGGGGTGGGGTAAACGTCCGGTATGTCACCTTTGGTTTATTGCTGCCAGTTATGAATAACTATTTCTTGATTTATTATCGGTTGTACAGACCACCTCATATAGTTACATCAGCTATATCCTTTAACATTAGCCAGAGAAATATTTTGAAGCGCGATGCCTGTAGTGTACCTGCAGTGGACCGCAAAGGGCGGATTGAGCACCTTTGACTTTGTTGGAACTTGAGCATGCCGATGGGAGAGAAGAGCCAGCTGGTGAAATGGAGCGGCGTGACCACACGTGGCATCTTGCCGGCATCGCTGGATTGTTACGAGATGAACAGAACAAATGTTAGTGGCAAGCGTTGCACAGAACGAGCCATTCAATGCTTCTGATGTGTTGGATGTACAACATGCGTATGGTGTAATCCAGCAGCATGGCGAAGTCCTCCACTGCCACGCGCACGTTCCCGTAGGCCCAGCAGCCCTGATTCGGCCTGGACTGGTCACACGTCCTACATGGCAATGGACATTTTTCATTTGGTTACAAATGGCAATTTCAGAGCCCTTGGAATGTGAATTCTCCACCATCGCTTTTACTATTCCTCCATTTTTCTCTTGCCACTTGCAATGGAAAGGAAATTTAGATTTAACTGAAGAAAATTGGGGTCTGACCCGAATGACATTTTTGGGAGGATTGTGTGTGTGTGTGTGTGTGTGTGGGGGGGGGGGGTTGCTGCATGACAACCACTCACTTCCTTCCTTCCTCTCCTTCAGGTGCGCCAGCATGACAACAGTCGGCACATTCTGCTCCCAAATCATCCTTCAGAGATCCGCTCTCGTGTCCTCTTTGGACCTGGCACAACAAAAATCATGTTTGTTTTTTGTGAAGTAACTTGAATCAAGTGAACATCAACATACCTTGTGCTGCTGTGAATTTGTTCTTTATGGTGAAACCCTGTTCAAGGAAAACTTTTTTAAAAATCACGCGGCTATCTATCTTCCACTCACGTAGATGTTAAAGGTGATTTATGAGTGTTAGGGGGTTAGGCGTTAGGGTCCGACGATTGGGGTTAGGGTTCAGAATAGGGTCAGAGGTTCGGGTTACGGAGTTTAGGCTTCTTCACTGTAAAACGTGAGAGCCCCTTTACAAAAAAATGATTCCGAGGTTCAGGGTTAGGGTCGGGTGTTGGGGTTGAGCATGAGGATTTGGGGTGTTAGGGTAGGCATGTCCAGCTCTGGGGCTTGAGGGCCACTTTCCTGCCTGTTTTCCGGCTCCAGCGGGTGCAACACACCGGATGCAGATGATCAGCTCATCAGCCATCTCTGAAGCAGCATTCCAACGATCCTGATCGTTTGAATCAGGCGTGTTGCTCCTGGGTGAGCTGGAAAACCGGCCGGACAGCGGTCCTTGATGCCAGAGTTTGGACACCCCTGGTTGTGGGAGTGAGGAGGTTGGAGTTCGGTGGTTTGGGTTTCGTGTTGGAAATAAGTTTGGGATTGGAGGTTAGAGTAAGGCTAAAGGGTTACGGTTCGAGTTAGGATTCGGCAGTAAGCGCAAAGGCGGTTTGACCGGTAAAATGTTCGGCACTACGGTTAAGGCGGTTAGGCATTTATGGTTTGACGGTTCGAGTTAGGTATTTTGGCATTCGGGATTAGAGTGTTACGGGGTTTAGCGTTTGGGTTGGAGGATTGGGGATGGGTTTCAGCATCGGGTCAAGTAATAGGGTTAGCAATAGAGGTTAGATACATTTTGAGATTATGCTGAGGGTTAGAGTTAGCAAAAGGGTCAGGGGTGTGTTGGGGCTCGGTTTGAGGTTTAGTGGGATTAGCGTACAGAGTTTGGTTAGGGTTCTTCCCTCCAAAATCTGAGAGCCCCCATTAGCGGTGCATAAGCAGCAATAGCAGCCCTAGCTGGTCAGAATTGGTCACTGCAACCTTCTGAAAGAATGCAGGTTAAGGGGTTTGGGTTCGGAGTAGGATTTGAGTATAGAGTGGGGCCGTTAGAAGTTGGGTTAAAGTTATCCAATATATTGTTATTTAGTTAGTTACCGCTTTCATAACAGCTGTATCTGAAACAAAGCACTTTTCAGGTGATTCGCATGAAATTACAAAATATGGTCGTGAGACAACACATCAACAGTCATACAATTGTTACCACTAGACCTGCATCCGCCTTGTTCGAAGCAGGTATCGAAAGAAAATCCAAGTGTCCTTTTGACCAGTGGATCAGAGACGTCATGCTCAAAGTGTTCATCGCGTTCCACACTTCTGCAACCACAGTTTGGGAACAAACAAGAAGCGGAAGCATCTGTTGATGAAAGAAAATTGAGGTTACAACAGGGGTGGGCAATTCCAGTCCTAAAGGGCCACTATGCTGCATGTTTGACATCTGTCCCTGTTGCAAGACACCCGATTCAAATGAACAGGTTCAATATCAGGCTTCCGCAGAGCTTGCTGATGATCTGATCCTTTGAATTGGGTATGTTGCAACAGGGAGAGTTGGAAAACGTGCAGGACAGCAGCCCTCCAGGACTTGAGTTTGACATCTATGGGTTCGAGGGTAGGGTTAGGATAAAGGGTTCAAGGACTGGTGTTCGGTTGCGGGGTAAGGCTTCACCTTGAAATACGAGCGCCCCCTTGAGCGCTGCATGGCAAGCGGCGAAAGCTGCCCTCTGCTGGTCAGAGTTGGTCACTGCAACCTTCTCAAAGAATACAGGTTTGGGGTTCATTTAGTGTTAGGAGTAGGGTGAGGTGTTAGGGTTAGAGGTTTTCCTATACACCGTTATTTATATTGCACTTTCACAACAGCTGAAACAAAGCGCTTTATGATTCCGAGGTTCAGGGTTAGGGTCGGGTGTTGGGGTTGAGCATGAGGATTTGGGGTGTTAGGGTAGGCATGTCCAGCTCTGGGGCTTGAGGGCCACTTTCCTGCCTGTTTTCCGGCTCCAACGGGTGCAACACACCGGATGCAGATGATCAGCTCATCAGCCATCTCTGAAGCAGCATTCCAACGATCCTGATCGTTTGAATCAGGCGTGTTGCTCCTGGGTGAGCTGGAAAACCGGCCCGACAGTGGTCCTTGATGCCAGAGTTTGGACACCCCTGGTTGTGGGAGTGAGGGGGTTGGAGTTCGGTGGTTTGGGTTTCGTGTTGGAAATAGGTTTGGGATCGGAGGTTAGAGTAAGGCTAACGGGTTACGGTTCGAGTTAGGATTTGGCAGTAAGCGCAAAGGCGGTTTGACAGTTAAAATGTTCGGCACTATGGGTAAGGCGGTTAGGCATTTATGGTTTGACTGTTCGAGTTAGGTATTTTGGCATTCGGGATTAGAGTGTTACGGGGTTTAGCGTTTGGGTTGGAGGATTGGGGATGGGTTTCAGCATCGGGTCAAGTAATAGGGTTAGCAATAGAGGTTAGATACATTTTGAGATTATGCTGAGGGTTAGAGTTAGAAAAAGGGTCAGGGTGTGTTGGGGCTCGGTTTGAGGTTTAGTGGGATTAGCGTACAGAGTTTGGTTAGGGTTCTTCCCTCCAAAATCTGAGAGCCCCCATTAGCGGTGCATAAGCAGCAATAGCAGCCCTAGCTGGTCAGAATTGGTCACTGCAACCTTCTGAAAGAATGCAGGTTAAGGGGTTTGGGTTCGGAGTAGGATTTGAGTATAGAGTGGGGCCGTTAGAAGTTGGGTTAAAGTTATCCAATATATTGTTATTTAGTTAGTTACCGCTTTCATAACAGCTGTATCTGAAACAAAGCACTTTTCAGGTGATTCGCATGAAATTACAAAATATGGTCGTGAGACAACACATCAACAGTCATGCAATTGTTACCACTAGACCTGCATCCGCCTTGTTCGAAGCAGGTATCGAAAGAAAATCCAAGTGTCCTTTTGACCAGTGGATCAGAGACGTCATGCTCAAAGTGTTCATCGCGTTCCACACTTCTGCAACCATAGTTTCGGAACAAACAAGAAGCGGAAGCATCTGTTGATGAAAGAAAATTGAGGTTACAACAGGGGTGGGCAATTCCAGTCCTAAAGGGCCACTATGCTGCATGTTTGCCATCTGTCCCTGTTGCAAGACACCCGATTCAAATGAACAGGTACAATATCAGGCTTCCTGTTGGGTCTAAAAGGCCTGGCCGACCCGGGCAAAGAACAGGCAGCACACCGAGATAAAGTTTTAGACTGCTGCAGCAGGGAAGAACAGGGAGGGCACGATGTTTCAGTGCCTCGGCTCACAAGATCTCCTGTCGGTTCGCCGCTGCAGAATGCATTTATTTTGTGTAGAGCATGCGCAGTGCAAACAATGGAAAAGTACTGGTGTGATTTGGTGTTGGCTATCATATGGTGTGTGGGTGCGTGTTTTGGGTGCGATGGAATGTGTGTGGCAGATAGTGTGTGAGGAAAGTTCTATGTGAACACAGAAAAGCAAGGTCAAGTAATACAATAGGGTATTGAGAAATACACACAAATATAAGAGCTTACTTTACACTTCCGCAGAGCTTGCTGATGATCTGATCCTTTGAATTGGGTATGTTGCAACAGGGAGAGTTGGAAAACGTGCAGGACAGCAGCCCTCCAGGACTTGTTTGACATCTATGGGTTCGAGGGTAGGGTTAGGATAAAGGTTCAAGGACTGGTGTTCGGTTTCGGGGTAAGGCTTCACCTTGAAATACGAGCACCCCCTTGAGCGCTGCATGGCAAGCGGCGAAAGCTGCCCTCTGCTGGTCAGAGTTGGTCACTGCAACCTTCTCAAAGAATACAGGTTTGGGGTTCCATTTAGTGTTAGGAGTAGGGTGAGGTGTTAGGGTTAGATGTCTTCCTATACACCATTATTTATATTGCACTTTCACAACAGCTGAAACAAAGCGCTTTATGATTCTGAGGTTCAGGGTTAGGGTCGGGTGTTGGGGTTGAGCATGAGGATTTGGGGTGTTAGGGTAGGCATGTCCAGCTCCGGGGCTTGAGGGCCACTTTCCTGCCTGTTTTCCGGCTCCAACGGGTGCAACACACCGGATGCAGATGATCAGCTCATCAGCCATCTCTGAAGCAGCAATCCAACGATCCTGATCGTTTGAATCAGGCGTGTTGCTCCTGGGTGAGCTGGAAAACCGGCCCGACAGTGGTCCTTGATGCCAGAGTTTGGACACCCCTGGTTGTGGGAGTGAGGGGGTTGGAGTTCGGTGGTTTGGGATCGGAGGTTAGAGTAAGGCTAACGGGTTACGGTTCGAGTTAGTTTGGCATCTATGGGTTTGAGGGTAGGGTTAGGATAAAGGGTTCAAGGACTGGTGTTCGGTTTCGGGGTAAGGCTTCACCTTGAAATACGAGCGCCCCCTTGAGCGCTGCATGGCAAGCGGCAAAAGCTGCCCTCTGCTGGTCAGAGTTGGTCACTGCAACCTTCTCAAAGAATACAGGTTTGGGGTTCATTTAGTGTTAGGAGTAGGGTGAGGTGTTAGGGTTAGATGTCTTCCTATACACCATTATTTATATTGCACTTTCACAACAGCTGAAACAAAGCGCTTTATGATTCTGAGGTTCAGGGTTAGGGTCGGGTGTTGGGGTTGAGCATGAGGATTTGGAGTGTTAGGGTAGGCATGTCCAGCTCCGGGGCTTGAGGGCCACTTTCCTGCCTGTTTTCCGGCTCCAACAGGTGCAACACACCGGATGCAGATGATCAGCTCATCAGCCATCTCTGAAGCAGCATTCCAACGATCCTGATCGTTTGAATCAGGCGTGTTGCTCCTGGGTGAGCTGGAAAACCGGCCCGTCAGTGGTCCTTGATGCCAGAGTTTGGACACCCCTGGTTGTGGGAGTGAGGGGGTTGGAGTTCGGTGGTTTGGGATCGGAGGTTAGAGTAAGGCTAAAGGGTTACGGTTCGAGTTAGGATTCGGCAGTAAGCGCAAAGGCGGTTTGACAGTTAAAATGTTCGGCACTATGGGTAAGGCGGTTAGGCATTTATGGTTTGACTGTTCGAGTTAGGTATTTTGGCATTCGGGATTAAGAGTGTTACGGGGTTTAGCGTTTGGGTTTGAGGATTGGGATAGGTTTCAGCATCAGGTCAAGTAATAGGGTTAGCAATAGAGGTTAGATACATTTTGAGATTATGCTGAGGGTTAGAGTTAGAAAAAGGGTCAGGGTGTGTTGGGGCTCGGTTTGAGGTTTAGCGTACAGAGTTTGGTTAGGGTTCTTCCCCTCCAAAATCTGAGAGCCCCCATTAGCGGTGCACAAGAAGCAATAGCAGCCCTCTGCTGGTCAGAATTGGTCACTGCTCAGCCACTGATATGCCAGACGGTGGGTCAAAGCTATCCAGGTAAACAGAAAATGCCTACATTAAACCAATGCCAAGAAGACAGTTTCAAGAACAAGAAGGGCAAATGAACCGTTGGCTCAATGACAAAACAAGCACCGCAGCACAAAAAAGAAGAGCCCGCGTAGCACAGAAAACCAGACTGAACAAGTGAAAACGTTTTGTTATTTTGAAAGAAAAAACAAGCAGACAACAGATGCTTACTTTTGACGTCCTTGAAAACCATGGAGATTGCGCAGTTTCGATGGCTGTGTCAAGGGGGGGCCAGCAAAAGAGTCGCAAGTGTTTTATTTCACTCTTGCATCCAATACAAAGTTAATGGAGTACAGAACCTGACTCACATTTCAACCCATCAAAGCGACAAAATTCTTTGACACTCCTGAGCCATGTAACGTGCGCTTGGCCACGTGCTCTTCCATCCACATTAGCCCTCACGTTAGCTCAATGCTGAACCACCATCAGGGCACGCCCAAATGACACTTGGCCTTACATTGGATTAGCATTCAAGCCCAGAACAGAAGAGCCCGCGCGTCGCTAAGAAATCCAGACCGATCCAGTGAAAACGCATTTCAAAGGGAAAAATGAAAATGACGCAGTTGAGAGAAGAGATGCTTATGTTTGAAGTCGCCTGAAGAACAACACAGTGAATGCGCTGCGATTAGGTGATAACCAGAAACCTTCAAGGAGAGGCCCCGGCGTGCTTTGATACATTATACGCCAACTTTATGATTATGATTTTCTTCGCACACATCAAAGCCACATTATTTGACACGCCCATTCGCCACGTCACCATTCTGTGCGCTCTGCCACGTGCTCATGCTTCCATGTTAGCCGTTAGCTTAATGGTTAAACAACCAGGGCAAACAAATTACACTGGGCCTTACATTTGATTAGCGCACCGCATCACAGCCCAGAACAGAGCCCACATTGAACCGGCCAAAACGCATTTCAAAAGACTTTTTTTTTTTTTTTTTTTAATCAAGCAGACGAGAAATGCTTAGGTTGGACGTCCCCTGAAGACCGCCGAGAACGCGCCGTGAGATTCTATGACAAGCCAGGAGACCATTCGGCGTGCTCCACCATGTGCTCACCCATCCACAGCTAACGGCTAAATGCAAACAGGGCCGCCCAAATTACACTCTGCCTTACGTTTGATGCGCACACACATCACAGGCTCGAATGCAAGAGCCAGCGTAGCACAGAAATGCAGAGCAAAACCCTAAAAACGCATTTCGAAAGCAAGAGGGGAAAAAACAGACAAGCGACGAGGTTCCTTTGGACGTAGCTTGAAAACAACGAGCAGCAAAATGAGATGACTGCGCCAAGCGGAAGAAGCTCATTGAGGGGCCGCAACAACAGCCGCCCCAGGGAGTCCCGCGTGCTTTGTTCGTTTAGTTATTGAACATAAAACATATACAGTCATCATTTGACAAAAGGAAAGAGAAAGCAGTCATCATTCAACACAGTTATTATGTTCAAGGGAGGAGGAAGAAGTCAACAACTTATCTAGTCCTACCCCGTGATGCGTGTTTAGATCTAATAAATCATTTTGATATCAAAATAATTTTCTACATCCACACCCTGGCACTCTTGTGTTTATTTTCTCTTGTATTCATGGAGATTTCCATACCTTTCTCTATTTATCAACTTAGTTCCGATTTATCATCATATTTAGTGTTTAGAATTGATCACCTCAACTCTGATTGATGTCGGTTGTTTGTACTCTTTTTTTGAATTTGTTTTTGAACTCAGCAAGCAATTTACTCATTTTCAGGTGCGTTTGGAAATGATTCCACAGATGAACACCTTTGATAGAGACACTTTGCTCGATGTTGGTTCTTGTTTTGAGTTTTTGGAATAAGTTGCTACCTCTTCAATCATAGCTGCTTTCTCATATTTCCAAGAACTTAATGTTTTGGCAGAGCAGGTTATTGTGTGCTTTGTACATTAATTGGGCAATTTTAAAGTCAACCATGTCATAAAATGGTTTGGGCTATTTTTCTTTTGACGTTATCGAATTGTGGCTTCCAACGTAGTTTTGAGTCTATTACTAAGCCGAGAAACTTGGTTTAATTCGCTCTCTCAATTGAGTTTAGCATCATTTTAGCTTGCTGTTTGATTGGTCTTGTGCCAAAAACAATTAGCTTCGATTTTTTCAGGTTAAGTGACAATTTATTTCTGTCGAACCATTTTTTAAATTGGTTTAATTCGTTGCTTTTTAATTAATTGCTTTCAGAAGCTGTTCCATCCGATACCAAGTGAATGGCGGCGTTAATGGCGCCAGCTTTGGGACTTTTTGGCGTCGCACTGACACCCCCCAAAGCAAATGGCTCGATCTGACCTACTCGTCGGCCACGTCAGCATTCGGCGCGCTCCCAAACGTGAGCCCTTCCAAAATGGCGACGGCCGCATGGCACTTTAGCTTCCCTTGAAACGCCAAACCGTCTCGCAGCCCAGAGCGGAAGAGCCCGCAGAACACACAAGCCCACAATTAACTCGTCAAAAACATTTTTAAAAAGAAACAAGCAGGAGAAACAAGTCTTACGTTCGTTCGACTTCACAGCCGCTAACGCAGCTGCGAACCAGCTGAGAACGCGAAGGGCGATTAAAAGGGCGATTAAAAGCGGAAAACCCTCAACCAGAAGTGCCTCGAGCCCAGGAATCACGGCTGATTGGATCGGCCGTCATCCAACGCATCGTTAATGGCGGAGGACGCCAACTGGCTGACGTTTTTTCGCATTGAAACACATTCAAGCAACAAAAGCAATTGACTTACCCATTAGCCACTTGCTCGTGCATCCGCGTTCGCCGTTAGCTCGATGGCTAAACACAAGCAAGGCTCTCCGAAGTGACACTCGACCTTCCGTTTGACTAACACGTCTCACCTTAGACAGGCACGGAAGCGCCCGCGTAGCAAAGTGATCCGAACTGATGCGGTGAACGCGCTTTTAAAGGGGAAAGAAAGAAAAAACCACGCCCACTTACTTGTGACGCACCTTGAAAACCCGCCGATATGACGTCACGGCACCAAGAGGAAGACGCGGAAGCAGGGGCTCGGCCGCGACAGCGCCCCCTAGAGGCCCGGGTGCTTTGATAAACGCTTGGCCTCGGGTTGCCGGTCGTCGGACACAATGAGATACTGGAGCCTCTAATCCCTCGTCCACAGGTATAAAGTGGGTCAGATGACCGCAAACATCACGAAGAAATCAAATAAATACCATCCAGGGAAACCCACATTGATGGACTTGTGTGGCGCTTTAAGAGGGGCGGGGCTGCCACTGACAGGTGACAGTTGGCTCAACGTCGAAAGAGCGCCATCACAGTTAGTTTCAATCACGCTCAGTTACCGTTCGCGATCGGCAGTTTAAATGGCGTGTCAAGTCTTTCTGTAACAGTGGTGTCTTTTATGGAGTTATTTTGGCACAGTCGTCACGTTTGTGCGGTGGCACTACAATGTTTGTTTGAAGCAAGTCATTTGCGTGACAGCTGGAGTCAATCATGGCGGCACTTCACTTCCGGGTTTGGCCGTTGGGATTTGGAGTCCACTTCCGGGTTTGGCCGTTGGGATTTGGAGTCCTTTTGCTCCATTCCAGTTATGTTTGCTGAATGCTTTCTCATGTTTGGAATCATGAATATTGATAATACATAGTTTAAAATCATGGTTGATTGAATTAGTTTTATTATTATTGTGAAGTTGAAGGTATTAAATTAATTAATGTAGTATTGGTTGTAGTGGTAATAATAGTAGTACTCGGAGAATGTTAAGAGATCAGCCATCTCGTTAACTCTGCGTCCCGCGTCCTAGACGCATAATATTCCCACGGGACGCACAGTTCCAAATACTGTAATGGTCTACTAATTACGACATTTAAGAAATGGGAATGCCAGTCTGATTTTTCGTCCGAAGGGCGTATCACTCAACTCACCTGTGACGTGTGCACAGAACACGAGAGCGAGATACGACGAAGCAAGTTGGTCATTAGATTTGGAGGCTAATGGCTGTGAAAAATATGATCAAACAGTCTTGGTTATTCTATAATTTACTGGTTGTAGCATGGTCATGTGTTGTGTTCATTATTTTACTTTTTGTTTGTGTTTTATGTTGTGTGTTGTGTTTATTATTTTACTTTATGTTAACTGCTTTGTTAAGCGCTTTGTTACAGCTGCCGCTGTTGTGAAAGCGCTATATAAATCAGCATGTATTGTATTGTATTGTATTGTATTGTATTGGTCACTTCATGAATAAAGTTCAAACAAATAACATTGAAAAACCACAACTCAGTGCCAAATACATATATACATATATATATATATATATATATAAATGAAGAATCCAAAAGCATTCCTGTCAGGTTTATCCAATTTGACACACAAAGAGGAGACAGGAGACTCAATTCTGGTACCAGGAGGGAACGATGAGAAGCGTTAGGTTTCGGTTCTCCGCTCGTCACCCCTCACGCTCTCCTCCTTCACACCCTCATTTATTGGGAAATCTACTACATAGGTGTGTCCAACCTAAAGGGTGGGGGCTGTTGGAGACACACTGAACTTGTTTGACTATGTGTTTGTATGCGAGTGTAAATTACGTACATGTGTGCAATTGTTACAAAAACCTCACGTTGCGGCTGGTGTTGATGGCTCCATCCACTGTCCAACCTTGCTCCTGTTTAGTCTTAAAACTTCTCATCCCAACCACGTCCTCGAAAAGGTGGTTGCGTTCCTAAACTTCCACACAGTGCACTAAGCATTCTCGAGTATAAATGTGAGGATATAATGGATAAAAAGGATTATAAATGTGAGTACATTATGATTAATAAATATAATGATTAAGAAGCAGTATATCTTTATTAAAAGCATAAGCGTTCTTCAATTAATGATTGCAGGCATAAGCGTTCTTCTTTGCAAGCAATCAATTTATCATTGCAGGCATAAGCGTTCTTCATAATCAATATAACATTAATAATAACATTTATAATAAGCGAATGTATGATAACTAAAAATAATCAACCTATCAATTACCGTCTCTCATCATTAACAATGCTAATTTCTTAGTCATTACAACAACAACAACAAAAACACTTTTCAATGCACTCAAGGAAAAGAAAACTTCAGCATCTAAATAAGGAGGTTAGATGAAATACAATTTGCCTAATTCGATGGGAGTGGAAGATTTCATTGATAACTGTTCATCTCATCATCACACTTGTGATTCTTAATCTGAGACTTGCGCAAGAATCTTTGGCCACAAACTGAGCAGGCAAAAGGTTTCTCACCATTGTGGGTTCTCCGGTGTATTTTTAAGCTTCCCTTCCTAGAAAATCTGTGGCCACAAACTAAGCAGGCAAAAGGTTTCTCACCAGTGTGGGTTGTTGTGTGTATTGTTAAGTGTTCCTTCTGAGAGAATCTTTTACCACAAACTGAGCAGGAAAAGGTTTCTCTCCAGTGTGTGTTCTGGTGTGTATTGTTAAGGTTCCCTTATGTGAGAATCTTTGGCAACAAACTGAGCAGGAAAAAGGTTTCTCTCCAGTGTGGGTTCTCACGTGTATTTTTAAGATTCCCTTCCTAGAGAATCTTTGGCCACAAACTAAGCAGGCAAAAGGTTTCTCACCATTGTGGGTTCTCTGTGTGTATTTTTAAGTGTTCCTTCCTAGAAAATCTGTGGCCACAAACTAAGCAGGCAAAAGGTTTCTCACCAGTGTGGGTTCTTGTGTGATAATGTAAGTGTTCCCTTATGAGAGAATCTTTGGCCACAAACTAAGCAGAAAAAAGGTTTCTCACCAGTGTGTATTCTTCCGTGCTTTTTAAGGGTTCCTTCCTAGAGAATCTTTGGCCACAAACTAAGCAGGCAAAAGGTTTCTCACCATTGTGGGTTCTCTGGTGTATTTTTAAGCTTCCCTTCCTAGAAAATCTGTGGCCACAAACTAAGCAGGCAAAAGGTTTCTCACCAGTGTGGGTTCTTGTGTGATAATGTAAGTGTTCTTTACGAGAGAATCTTTGGCCACAAACTAAGCAGAAAAAAGGTTTCTCACCAGTGTGTATTCTTCCGTGCTTTTTTAAGTTTTCCTTGTGAGAGAATCTTTGGCCACAAACTAAGCAGGCAAACGGTTTCTCACCAGTGTGGATTCTCACATGTGTTTTCAAAGCACTCTGATAAGTAAACATCCTCCCACACTGAGAACATTTCCAGGGTTTGTTGTCAGTGTGACATGTCAGATCACCATCAGACTCTTCATCCTCATCATTTGATGTTGTGTTATCACCATCTTTCGTGCAAAGGTAATTTGGCTCCCCCTCTCTTTTAATGTATGGGACCTGCTGTTCTTCCTCTTTAATGTGAAAGGGCTCTGCATCCAGCCGCTCAGGACAAGCATCTTCGCTGATATCTGCAAGACACAAGAAGACAGAAACACCCATGGAATTCTGGTTTATAATTACAATGAAGGTTACTCAGAGAGCTAGATTAGTTCAGATTACAACTCAAAGTGGTGGATTTTTCCTTCTTTGATTATTTCTATCCATGGTGGTGGTTTATTATTAGTATTTTTTTTATCCTTGGTTATTTGTGAAAAATACTTGCACAGAGGGTGACATTGCACATTTTTGAGTGGCGGATAAGTCTAGAGTGCAAATTCTACTGCGTGATTTTCACCTTTCGTGGTGTGTTTCTGGACTGCGAAAAAAAAGCAATTAACCGTATTTTCACGACCATTCGGCGCATTGTATTATAGGGCACAGTTTCAGTAACGGGTGCTATTTCTGTATTTGACACATACACAAAACGCACTGTATTATTGGGCGCAGCCAGGCATGGTAAAACATACGCCAGCTTAAACATACGGCACGCACGCACGCACGCTAGAAACACGTTTTTAAAAAGGCAACGGAAGCAAAACTGTTATCCTTTATTTCGCCATTTTACTATGTATTCGAGTTTTTCTCTTCACCTCTTACACGCCCACCCTTCACTCATTGGCGGACTTCCGCACGCCTGTCGTCACTCACGTCCCGCCTTTCTCTCTATTAACAGCGTGTCGGCTCTCAGTCAGGCTTTGGAACTCGGCTCATACACTAGACGCTCCGCGTCCTGTCCATTTTGGAGAAAATTGAAGACTTTTAATGGCGCCTTATAGTCGTGAAAATACGGGACATTGTAAGATGGCTAAATAAAGTACAACCGAACTCCGTTTTGCTTCCGTTGCCTTTTTAAAAACGTGTTTTTAGCGTGTATCCGTATGTCTTGGCATGCTACGCTATGCTTCAAGCTAACGTGCTTTTAGCGTGCGTTGCATGCATGCCGTATGTTTGACCACGCCTGGTTGCGCCCAATAATACAGTGCGTTTTGTGTATGTGTCAAATACTGAAATGGCAGCCGTTACCAGAGCTAAGATCGGTCCTAAAAAATCGAGCCCGACCCGACCGGGCCCGAGGGTATTTAAACCCGACCCGGCCCGAGCCCGATCACTTAACGTGATATGCAGGCCCGAGCCCGAAGCAAAGCCGACATTTCATATTTGATTTGTGGGGAGGAGGGGGGGTGATTTCTGATCACAAAGCCTGTCTTTCGTCATGAAATCGAAGTTCAACAAGACTGGATAAACCTTTACATCTCTTAGATTTCTGTTTCTGAGGAGGTTACATTAACCCACAATTTCCCATCATTGACGGATTTTTTTCAGAGTCGACGGAGAATATTTAAGGCCGTCCGTCATTTTGAGAGGTTGAAAATAGGGCCGTAAACCACAACAGCAGTACGTCCTTAAGAATCCAGCGCGCCACTTGAAGAGATTGAAGCAGAGAGACAAAGACGAACACTGACGGGTGGATACTCGACAGAGACTAGAAGGAGTTCTTTGAGTTGTCATTGCGAGTTTAGTACAGTGCGTGTTGTGATGAGGCCACTTCTGGGTTTTTTTTTTTTGCCAACCACGGTCTCTCGTGGCCAAAACTATTCACGGCCTCGAAACGAAAAAAAAAAAGTCAGCGACAGAGAAACCCGACCCGAACCCAAAGCAATGATTGAGCATTTTAGGCCTGACCCGACACGAATTTCGGTCGGGTCGGGCGGCCCGATCTTCCCTCTACAAGCCATGCGCCAAGTCTCTTGCGAACGTTCCTTCATCCAAGAAAATGCCGCAGACATGTGCTATTGTCAACGGTCACAACCGAGGTGGGAGGGATAAAAAAAAGCGTTTTTATGGCATTCCTCCAGCTACGAAAGGCCAAGGAGAGGCGGCGGAAAAGAAAAGTGAGCGACGTAGAAGACGGTGGCTCGCCGCTATCAACCGTTGTGATGTGAAAAATGACGACCAACTTTGTATGTGTTCTGATCGCCTCATATCGGCCATGTCAACAAAACTTGGTCATAGTTGTAGAGTTCATGTATCAGGCAATAATAGATCATGTTGACACGAAAAACAAAGAGTGCTAAGGCACGTATTCCGATCGAAATTCATCATGTGCACATTAAGGTACACCGTGTACATATTCATTCTTCTTGTGTCGTGTCATCGTGCATATTTCCCTATTTCTTATATAGTGCTACATGGAGAATAGTAGTAGAAATGATGTTTATATGATAAATGTGTATTTGTACATGAATATGAGTTTTAGAGTTTAGCAGTGGCACTAAATAATGCACTACATGAGAAGAAAAATGCCACTAGCCTGGTGTAAGGTCGACATTCTCATGACGTGTTATTCCACGGTGAGTAAGCTCAAGCAAGCCCTCTTGCTAGAAATCGTTCATATTTATATTTGCATTTCAGGAAAGCCTCACTTGTATGATGAAGCTGATCCCGATTGGGCAGCAAGCAAACGATTCGGGTCTGAAACTCCAACATCGCCATCCAAAGCTGCTATCAGACATGAGAGACTTCGGAACAGGAAAGATGCAAGGAGAAAGACGGAAGCCGCGACGAGTCTTTTGGAACTCGGCGCATACTTGCAAGCTGACAGCAGAGCCGATTTAAACAGAACAATCCTGACAGAATACTGCAGCAACTGTACAAACTGCCACAGTCTTGTATTCCACCACTGATCACTTGAGCTCCGCTTGATACTTTGCACATCGTCTCACAGTCGTCGCTGGCTGGACCCGCCGCACTGCGGTTCACTTCCATGACCAAATGTCCTTCCACACTTATTTGTCATGTCCTCGTTTATGACGATACCAATGCAGCGTGTTCTACCGCAGACAAATTCCTTGTGCGTTTACATACTTGGCCAAGAAAGAGGATTCGTTTTCGGATTCTGAAGAGGTGCCTGAGGCGGGAGAGGACTTGTCTGATGCCGAGAAGCTGGATTGGGCAAATGAAGACATTTCTCAGCCCAAGAAAGAAACAAAAGGAGCGTTTGAAGAGCGTCGTGCGTAAGATGAAGGCAAACTTGCCGGAGGACTTTGACAATGACAACGTGAAATATTACACCGGGTTACCAAGTTTGATGTCACGAATGGCACCGTTCAATCTTTTGGCTCCTGAAATGAGTGAAAAGAGAAATTCAACTTCAGTCACGCTGATGAGATGAAGACTTAACATGCCAATTCGAGATCTCAGTTGCAGGTTTGGAGTGTCAAAAACGACGGCGTCTAAAGCATTCTTGGATGCACTGAATGTGAAGTATTATGTACGGCAACCTTTAGCGCGATGGCCGCAGCGAGATGAACTTCAGGACACAGTGCCCCTACGGCTTTCCGCAAATACTTTGGTCGTTGCAGAGTTGCCTGCATTTTTGACTGTTTGGAATTTTTCACCGACAGACCTTCCAACATGACCGCAAGGGCGCAAACCTGGTCCAACTACAAGCATCAGAATACAGCAAAGTACTTAGTAGGGATGACTGCTCAGGGAAGCGTCAGTTTCATCTCAGAAGGCTGAGCTGGAAGAGTGAGTGACGAGTACTTGACGGCTAACTGCACATTTTGGAATAAGCTTCTAAACGGAGACCTCATACTAGCAGACGGAGGATTTGACATTCAGGAAGCGGAAGCACTTGTGGGAGCACAAGTTCAATCTCCAGCTTGCATGAAAGGGAAAACACAGCCGAGTGCGACTCAAGTTGACTCGACAAAGAAAATAGCCAACGTCAGGATTCATGTGGAGCGCGCCGCACAAATTCACCATCCTCCGTGCGACTTGTCCAATAGATGAGCCGACTTCAAAACCCGCTGGTGAGTGTCCAATTGTGGACAAGATTGTCTTTGTGTGCTGTGCCGTGACGAACGCGTGTCCATCCGTTGTAGCTTTTGATTGAAGCGGGCGTAAACAGGATTCCGTTTGATGTGGAATATGTAACGACCAGTGGTATTGTGATGCATCTACTGGGGCAAAGCATATTTGACAAAGAACATTACAGATATGTTTTGCTTATTTATTCTGGAAGAAATCATTTTGTACTAATGGAAATAAAACTAAATCTCATATTCAAGTTATGATTTTATTTTTTCAATCCCATCATCACTCCGTTCAGATTTCTCCATCTGATAAGGATCCTTGCCAAAAGCAGCCATTTTTCTAAATACCGGCCATGTGCTTGCTTCTCCAATCTTTCAACATACTTCTCCGTGTCGTGCGCATTCACAACTCACCACATTAGTCAGCAAACAACTCTTTCGTGTCCAAGTCTGCGTAGTGAGAAATGCTTGCCCTCCAAGATGGCGCGCCGCACGGAATTGTGGGATACGGTGACGATTTGGAGCAAAAAGGACGGAACCCTCTACGTATACTTGTACTTGAACTTGATATGTATATACACACACACACACACACACATTGCGGAAAAGAAAGACAGCATATGAAGGCAGAAAGAGTTTGAAACAAGCGAGACGAACAGCGTGCCCCCCCACCTAATCTGTGAAGAACAATTCTTGGCTGCATCCTGCCGATGGCGTCCAGCAGTTGACGTCGTCCCTCGTGCTCCTCTTTTTCTCCACAAAGTTCCTCCTCGTCTTCTGATGTCCTTCTTGTGCACATGGTGCGAAAATTGCAACAACACTTTACGCTCACCGTCTCCGCGCAGCGACGTGTTGAGCACGAGGACCTCTTTGTTAGCGGCTAGCAAGCTAACCGAAGCTAAACACCAATGTCCACCGAGACGACTTTCATCGGCCGCGAAGCTTCAACGAAAGATGTTTTAGTCCAGCGAGATGATTGTGGCCGGCCCGGTGGAGGTTTGAGCACGTTGAAGACCAATTGGGGAGAATGTGGTCAAGAGTTGTCTCTCCCTCAACGCGCCCCAGTTCCGCACTGCTGTCAAGCCGCCAATTGTTACTACTCGGCGTGGCGGAAATCGGCCGACGGCAAGCCCCGGTGACCGCCTTCAAAATAAAAGCGATTCCAACCGCCAGCGGCTTGGATTTGAAATCATGTTGGAAAATCATTTCTTTTCACTTTACAAATGGGCAAAAGGAGAGATGGAATCCTTTGAAGGCAGCGTTTTATTTTCCCCCACGTCTGCACCTCCGAACGAACGAAAGAGAACACACCTCCTCGGTCAGACGAAACACTTCCTGGTTTCCTTAACCAATCAGATCATATCAACATAAACTTGTTGAAGCAATTCTTCAACGGATTATAACCTAGGTAATTGTAACACAAATGAATATAATGCTCAAATATGAAAAAGAATGAATCATTTAACATAAACTGACATTCTTCCCCCTCCCACCAGAGAAATGTCCTCGTTTCTACTTTGATCACTTCACTGTAGAATCCAGGTGACAACAAATGAACAACATTGCACAGGGGGTAAAAAAACCAAACCAAAAGGCCATCAGGAACATCCAATCAAGTCAGAATAAAGTCTTTGAAACAAGACGGAAGCTTAACGTCACGGCGGCCTTGGCGTGTAAAGGAACTGCAGCTCAAGCAAGCCCGGGGCCGCAGGCAGAGCTGCCGACATTTGGTCCGCAACAGCAGATCTGTTGGAATGATGAGGTCGCAGACACCGTCTTCATGGGCGCTCTCTGATGTGGAGCAGGATGGCGTCGAGCGTGGCACGGCGCAAACGTCTTGCACCGCTCACGAATATCTCGAGACACGAATGGCCGGTCGCACAGCACCCGAGTACGCTGCAGAAGCTTCTCTGCTGACAAATGGCCTGCCACGGGATTGCCACGGAGCAGCTTGAAGACATCTTCCTGTCACTCTTGGGGTATGATCACCTGGTCGACTGCCGACTTGGATTTGGGCTTAGGGATTTCCCGACAGAGTAGCTCTTGGTGAGAGGTGAGCCTTCTGTAGTCGCGCCAGAGTGACTTCTCTGCAGCGGGTCTGTTTTTCATCCTCCGCCGAGGGGGTTTGCAGCCTTTGGTTTTCCAACTCACGACCTCTGCCGGGATCGGGCCATGCTGGCTGTTGCTTCTGCTGCAGTTGTAATCCACTGGTGGAAAGCTGGAAAGTCGGCGAGGAGGATCCTTTGGGCTGTTTTGGAACCGGCCGAAGGGGTTCGGGTTCTGGTTCTGGTTTGGGATGAGAATCGGTGGGACACACAGAGTTGGGTATGCTGTGGTTCACGTTAATGGGCCTCGTAACGCCGTGGGAAGGCAGCCTGACGTCAGGAGGGGCGTCAGTGGCGTCAGATGGACTTGGCTCTTCTGAACGCCTCAACATTTTTTGTTCTGCTGAAAGAAGAGCATCCGAACTTGATTTTGCTGGGCTCCGTGTTTAGATAACATGAGACCCAAATATTCCGTGGGCCATGCAAGATCAGTCCAAATCCAGGAAAGGAAAAGCGCTGGGATTGAGGGGCTTGCTCCAGTGAAAACGAGTCGAGGAGGATGGAGTGAGAAATGGTGTCAAAAGCTGCACTCGGGTCGAGGAGGACGAGGATAGAGACTAAACCGGCGTCCGCTGCCATGAGAAGGTCCTCGGTGATTTTGAGGAGGGCCGTTTCTGTCCTGCGATGGGGACGGAAGCCAGACTGGAATTGTTCATAAAGACTATGACGGGTGAGGTGGGAGTGGAGTTGAGAGGCAACCGTTTGTTCAAGGGGTTTGGAGATGACAGGAAGGTGAGAAATGGGACGCAAGTTCTTGACATCGTTGGGATCCGGACCAGGTTTTTTGGACGATTGGAGTGACAGCTGCAATTTGGAAGGGAGTACATGTGTGTGAATGAGAGGGACCCAAGTACAAAGGTGAGCTTACAGGGAGAAGAGATCAAGAAGGAGGAGCATTTCAAGTAGTTGGGCTCAACTGTCCAGAGCGGTGGAGTGGGCGGAAAAGAGGCGGAGAAGCGCGTACGGGCAGGCTGGAACGGCGGGACAAAAGTGTCAGCTGTGATGCGGGAGATAGAAGCGTTGCAGCTACAATGAAAGCAAAGGGGACTCAAACTGTGGCGAGACCAGCCAGCCATGCTGTTTGGAGTGGAGACGGCGCACTGAAGAAAAGACAGGAGGCCGAGCTGGAGGGAGCGGGGATGAAGATGTCCAGGTTCTCTTTGGGGGTGACCAGTTGGGATAGGATTGAGCGGCGCTAAAGAGTGCCACTCTGGAGCGCCGCAGCTTGCTTGCCGACCCCCAAAAGCTGGAGGGGGGGGACCCCTCGCCGAAGTCGGCGCTGGCGCTCCTGCAGAGCCGACGACTGGTCCCAGGCGTGAGTGGACGGCGTCCTGAAAGCGTCACGACGGAGGAAATCCGTTGTGTTTGGGAACGGCAGAGGACACTTGGTCTTTCAAGCCCAATGTGAAGTCAACTTGGCCAACCATGTTTTTCGAGTAATCTCAATGGCTGAACAATTCTAAGCCTATTTCCGACATTTTGTGAACGCAATCCACCCAACGAAAATGAGTTTGTTTGGCAATCCCTCACGATCGACAACATTCATCTGGGTTTTGTGAATGTGTAAAGTAAGCCAAAGGTTTGAATATGTTATTTGTTACTGTCTGTTTCGCTCTGTTCTGTTCTCTCGAACAAACAGAGTGGACGGTTAAAGCTTTGCTTACTTGACTTTAATAAGGCATCACTCTGGAAGCAGACACACGGAACTCAGTCTGGTAACATCGAGAGAACAGACGTCACTTCTGGTTCTACCACTGATCACTTTAGCTCTGCTTGAAACTATGGTTCACTTACATTATGAAATGTCCCAAAGCTGTCCCCCTAGCAACAACTCTAACTAACAATACTATTGTTACACACTGTCTATGCTATGACACCAGCGGGGAAAACTTTGTAAAGGGTTACGAGCCGCAGCATGCTCTGCTCTGCTCTGCGCATGTGAACGCCGCCCTCTTCATAATAATAGAATCCTAACCTTCCCCTGCGCAAGTCCGCATCTTTTTGGACCTGGAGGAGCAAGAAGTGAAGGATCAACTCAAGACGGGAGGCCTGTTCTTACGCTCAGGGCCTATCGTGTTACTTTTTTTGGGTTTCCCATTCCAAAAGCGTGTTCCTGAAAATGTGCCTATTTATTTTGTTTCAATGCTTCTTAAAGCAGGTTGTTTTTGTGTGTTCCCGTGCAAATCTGTCAAATAAAGAATGTGATTCTTTATCTGGTTGATCTCTGCAGATTGATTGATTGTATTTCTGTGTTCTTGCTCTTCGATCATTTCATTCGATTTTCCATTTTCAGACCAAATTACAGAGAACGAAAATTGAGACTTTTATGTTGAATTTCGTTTCAACAAAACTATAGAAATAACAGTTTCATTGATCTTTTCCCATTTATATGATTTGCATTATTCTATTTCAAGCCTAGTGGGCTGCGGCATTTCTCCGCGTAATGACGCAAATGCGCATCACGATCTCTCTTTGTCTGGCCTCGCATTCTGTGTCGCAGCGTGATTTCGTTGTGCAAATGCATTGATCATGTTCATAAAAATATGGAGATTATTTTAACCTGAAGAAATCGTGCGGTTTTTTCTGCCCAAAATACTATTGGATAAATGGAACTCAAAATTGCAGGCCATGACATTTTCAGAAAGAAAAGTGTACGAAAAACTTGTACGAAGGCGTCTGGATGAGTGCGCAATGCCCCGTCAGTGTCAGAGCTCGTCGCGTGGGCCATGATGTGCAAGAAACGCCGTCATTAAATCGGGATCTTGCCACAACTCACTGCGAGGTTGCTCCACGAACGTCACAGGGCGCGGAGGCGTTTCGAGGCCGTGAAGAGTTTGGGCCACGACAGACCGTGGTTCGCAAAAAAACAGAAGTGGCCTCCTCACAACACGTCCTGTACTCGACTCTTGCCATGACAATTCAAAGAACTCCTTCCTGTCTCCGTCCCGTCCGTGTTCGTCTTTGTCTCTCTGCTTGTCTCTCTTCAAGTGCCGTGCTCGATTCTTAAGGACGCACAGCTGCTGTGGCAAACGGCCCAATTTTCAAGCCGTCCAAATGACGGACGGCCTTCAATATTCCCCCTTCGTCCACTCTTCCAAAAATCCGTCGATGATGGGAAATGGTCGGTTCATGTCACCTCCTCAGAAACTGAAATAGAAAAGATGTCAATGTGTATACAGTCTTGTTGAAGTTGGATTGCGTGACAAAAGACAGGCTTTAATTTGTTCTCATAAATCACCCCTCCCTCCTCCTCCTCGAGTCCTCACAAATCAAATATTCAATTTCGGCTTTGCTTCGGGCTCGGGCCTGCAAATCAAGTTCATTGGTCGGGCTCGGGCGGGATTTTTAGGCCCGATCTTATCTCTACTCACACACACACACACACACACACACACTCACACACACACACACACACACACACACACACACACACACACAAAACTACTGTAACCCTCTTCTTCTTCTCCTTCTGATTGTTGGCAGAAATCGAGGGCCCCAAATCCAATGTTGCCAAAATAGTTTGCCCAGCATCTTCCCGTTGCGCCAGAGGGGACGAGATCCTGACCGCGTCCCGCCGGGTCTTGACCCTGTGCGTGTCCAGAGGCGGTCGTCATAGCGACAGGCAGGCCTCGTGTTTGTCAGCGTTGAAGCTCCGCACCGTCCGAACGGCCAAGACGATCTCGTTGGCCGCGCTCGGTCATGGAGTCATGCGTGGCCCGCGTCAACCGCTGCAGACGCAAGCTTGCGTCATTGGTGGGGTTGACCAGGGAGACGGCGCGCGTGGGCCAGCGCGGCACAACACCGGAGCGGCGCCAGCAGCCGCACCCACAGCCAAAACCATCGAGCTCACCCGAACCGGCGTCCCCGACGAGCGCCCAAGACGCGGCAAACGCTTGGCCAAGTGCGCGCCCGACTCTTTCTCGCCATTTTCACGCACGCGCGCTCCGGGCGTGGAACCGCTCCAAGCAACTCGGAGCGGCTTTCGGTTTCAGTTCCCTCCCTTCCGGCGCATGAACGCCTCCGCTATGCAAGCGGGCTCTCAAATCTCGCCAAGTCCAACATTTTCGGTTCCGAATGATTTGGAAAGACCCCGCAAAGCGCTGGTCCCCGAACCGTTGTTGGTGTCACGGGCCACTTGGCACAAGTAGCTGTTGTTCGCGGAGCGACAAGCGTTTTTTTCCTGCCTTCTAAATTGCCACTTCTGAAGCACCGCTCCCGACAACAAAGATGATGAAAGAGTCCAAGTCATAACATCGATTTGTTTTCATTGATTTCAAACGGCGTCATTCTACTGTACTCCAAACGCAGAGAAACAGAAAATAACGTTTCTAAAAAAATCGGGAAACCAATCGGGAATGATAATGACACCATATCATGCAAAGCTAACGTAAGTCGGGGGGTCGTAGGTTTTAGATGGATTGCTCTACGTTTAGAATGGGCAGAAAGGAGAGGACGACTTCGTTCGAACACAGCTCTTTTCTCTTTTTTGATTTTTTCCCAACGTCTGCCTCGTAACTCTCTAACGAACACACCTCCTTCCGGTAACCACACACCTTCCTGCTTTACTGCCAATCAGATGTAAGCAACATAAGAATATTTCACAAAGTATTCAACAGAATGTAATTTAGCTAACTGTAATATAAAATATAATGCGCAAATATAAAATGATAATAATTAACAATTTAACATAAGCTTACATAAGCAACATGAGAATTTTCGGTGATCCGGTTCTGAGAATCAAGTCAGAATTCGGAGATGAAAGTGAAAAGCAAACAAACAAACAAAGCCAAAAACATTTCATCAAACCAAGAGCAAAGTACAAGGGAACAGCGACAACAAGTCCAATGACGCCAAAACAAAGATCAGATCAATCAAAAAGCAATCGTGAAAAGACTTCCAAAGTTCAAGGGCGAAACGAGAGCGAAAGCTCGAGGATGCAACAGCGAGCAAAGTCAATCATCCGACAGCGACTTGGCCGCGCTGCAAAGCTTGGCCAGGCTCGATGGGGCAACGGCGGAGCGGGTGCGCCTGCCGGAGGGCAACGCCCTCCGCTCAAACACAATCGGAACCAGACAGAGCGCGACACTTTGCGGCAGGGCCGTCGCTCAACTTCTGGAGACGGCAACCCTGCAGCGCCTCTGCTGGTCGCCGCCAAGTAGCGCACCCCGGTGGCCATTTCCATCCTCGGCACTGGTCGAGCGATCCGTCGGTCCAAAATGTTGGGACGAGGAGCGCAATCGTTGACGTGACTTTCTGCTCAATGCGCACTTTGGCAGAGTTGTTTGCTGAAGAGAAAGCGCTGATGAAGAATCGCTCTCGTGCTCTCGGCCTTGGCTCCCTCTCGGGGTGTGCCAAAGAATCACTTGGTGCATAACTCATGACGATAACGTCGACCTTTCAAACGGCAAATACAACCAAACAAGAATGCAGAGATGCCGTCCAAACCATCGAGCACATTTTGGGAGGACCATCAAATCCCGTTCAATCGCGACCTCGACGACATTCAGCTCTTGAATTCGTTAATTGATTGCAACAAAAAAAAAAAAAGAAGTCCTTTTCACACAGAAACCCGAAACCCCCCAAAAGCAGAAACCTTGGAGCGTTAACAGAAGCAGAAAAAACGTCGGCGTTTTCAGAGGCGCTGTGATGAGAACGCGCTGGGCGGGCCCACTTGTGCTGGTGTTGACGTCTGGAGGGAGAAGAAGAGCACAAGCAAAGCGTCAAGGAGAATCCACGTCAAGATGTGGCCGGCCGGCCCACAGCGTTTCCACAGTCCAAAGATCGCGCGCGAGCTAACTCACCGGTGCGACGGCCGCCGCGTCTCACTTGGCGAGGGGCTCGGCATCGGTGGGAACGGCTGAGGAAGTGCAACCGCAGCGTGAGATACGGAGCAAAACAAGTCACTGTCATGTTTGGCTTTGTGACCAGCAGGTGGCACTGTGGGGCGTTACCCTGCGGCTGCACACCTGTTGCTCGTTAGGCAATTAGTGCTATAAGAGGACCCCCCCCCCCTCCCTCCCACTCCGTGTCGGGTCATTGTTTGCCTGGCAACTGTCGTGTTTGTTTGTTGCCGTTTGTCTGCTGCTGTCAGGTTTGTTTGGGCCACGTTTCTCTTATTGAGTTTTTGTTTTGTTTGCTACTTTGGACTTAGTTTTGGACTTGGTTTTCTGCGTTTTATTCAATCCAATTGGTCAAGTCCACCCTGCTCCTCCCTCGCGCCTGCTTCTCGGGCTCCACCACCACCACGCAACGTGACAGTCACGCTCACGCCAAAGGATTTGCTCCGCCGAGACGTTCACCGCCGAACGAATCTTGCGGCGCTGTCCCATCTTCTACTGGCGTCTTTTTGTCCTACAACGGTTGCGGCGTCTGCACTGTACGGTACGCGGCGTCATTCTTTGTCCTCTGCGTCCAAACGACTAATATCGGTGACGTCGCGATGACCTCAAAGGATTTGAGACGCCTTCATTTGCGTCCGACTTCAAGTGTCCAAGATGGCCGAAGCTCAGTGGCCATCAATCATCAGTGAGGCCAAACAAGAAGCAAAACATGTTCCACCCGATAACATCCATTTCAGGACCTCATGACTCTGTGCGTGTATGGATGATTTCTAAAATATATATATACATCATTTCAGGGAGGGCTATTTGAACTGACACCTGCCAACCGTCGTTGTTGTCTTTTTGGGGACGGCTGAAAGGGATGATTGGCGTTTGCGAGGCTCGTGGCGTTGGCTTCCGAGCGTGGCCACGCAACAAATTCAACGGCTATGAAAGGCACCGATGGAGTTTGCTTTTCTTTGTGCACAGCGAGAGCTTCTCACGGCGCTTCTCCATCCACATTGACGCGCGCATCGTTCCCGCCGCTTCAAGTTTCCCACTTGGGCGGCAAAGGCCGAAACGGCACCTTGGTGGAAGCGCCCCGTTTATCGTGGCTCAAAGGAAAGCGAAAACGTTTGACTTACGTGCTGCAGAGTATCGGGCTGGAAGGAAAGAGAAAGAAAGTTAGCATGAGGGGACTTTTTTTTCTTTGGATCTTCACAGCAGACCACATCTTGGCGTCCCTCACCTTGTCTGTTCCGGCGACGCTTGGCAAGGACCGCCGCCGCCACCCCCGCCGCCAGCAGAGCCAGGACCCCGAGGCGACAGCGATGGCCACCGCCATCTTGACTTGCTGGGCTTCTTTTCACGTGGCGACAAAGACGCGGGCCATGAAGAGAAGCACGCGACGGCGTTCGGCGAGAGTCGACCCGAGGTGACGCAACGGTCCGAGTGGCTCACCCGCGTTGCGCGCGTTGCTCAGGATGGTTCTTCTGTCCAGTTTGGTGACGATGGCTTCCTCCACGCCGGCCAGCAGGAACACGCACTCGTACCTGGCCTCCGCGTCGGCCGTCACTTCCACCTTCAGGTGGACCGCGGTCTGGAAGGTTCCGTCGTGGTTGGGGAGCGTCTCCCCCATCTCCACGTCCTCGTGCAGCTGCTCGCCGTCCTTCCTCCAATAAAGATCCGACTTGCGGGGGTAGAAACCCGTGGCGTGGCAGGTGACCGGAGAGGAGGGCGTCTTCTGGAGGAGGGACAGCGTGGGAAGCTCTGCGGCAAAGAGGGGGACGACCGCTTAGGGGGGGCAAAGACGACGACACAACACGTGGGGGGACCCGAGATGGAGAGAACGGCTGAGAGGACCAGAGCGTGTGAGAGGCCGCCGCACCTGTTCGCATCAGGAAGTCCCGCCCATGGCTCACGTACGTCTTCAAGTCAGCAGGACAAATCTCAGTGAGGGCAATCTTCCAGTGTTCTTTGAGGCCCTCCAACCGTTCCCACTTGTTCTTTGTGACGAAAGCTTGCGGCTGCGCTGCGATCCATCTCATGGTCTTCAGCTCAAATGAGATGAAGTCTTCTCCGTCATACCTGAGCTGATGCCAACCGTCCACCTCACCGGTCTCGTCATCCCATTCGCAGCCCTGCATCCCTGGATCATGTGAACGCCTGAAAGTGTCCCGCACGCGATGAAGACAGAGAGAGAAGGCGGCAGTGACGTGCGTGTTTGTGAGTCGCGGCACATCCGCTACGTCGCACGAGCGGAAAACGAACCTCCCGTTTGGTTGAAGCGCTCTTTGGCAATTTCAATGTTGACTTTGAACACCTGCTCATTCCCGATACTGCCTTGCCTCTCTCGCTCCCACAAGTCTGGATCCTCTGCGGCCATTTTGTTCACCCAGTCCACTTTGGCTTTGGTTTTCCGGCTCTTGCTGTCAAAGTGCAAAATCTGAACGCCGTCCACGTAGGCGACCTCCAAGAACGCTGGCAGATTTGCCATTTGAGAGGACGCTGTGGTGAAATAGCTCAGCGTGTGTAGCTCTGAAAGAAAAGAGCAGAAAATGAGCCCCGTTCGATTCTTCGGCTTTCCGTCGGGCAGCCTCGCGCAGTGCGTGTTCGGCACGATGGCGTCCGCTCTCGGGGCCTCCGGACACGATTGACGCCGCGTTTCACGGAAGCGCATTCTTTCTCGCAAAGCTTCTCGGTCATTTGACAACCCCGCACGCGGCGTTTGCTCTTTGGGGGGTTTCTTCAAAGATGTTGAATGCCCCTCACCCTCGGTTGAAATGAAATGACCCGACATGTGGACGGTTGTCAGTCATTTGAACAAGAACAACTCAAAGACCCCCCAAAGACAAAGAAAACAACAACAGAACTCGAAAGTTATCGACTATCCACGCATGAAATTCAACGCGTAGGCTACACGGTGCGTTTGTCCGATGATGAGGAGGACGATTTTTCATCAACGCAATCGTAACGGTGATTCTCAAAGTGCGACGCAATGACCACGCGCAAGCTCTTCGGAATGACGAGGCAAAAGAAACACGACGTTCGATATGAAATAGATTTTGGGCTCGGGACGCTTGGAAGGCCTCCGCGGCCACCGTTGGCGCCACGGAGCTCGCCTTCTCCCCAATTAGCGGTGCAGTTAGCGGAAGGTTTTAGCAGCAAAAGAGGTCAAGCGTCGGAGGAAACGTTCAATGCCTCGACGCTCCGTCGAGCCGCAAGCGATTGACTCTGAGCGGGGAAATGGGCAGAAGTCTTGTCGCTTGGAGCCTTTGCGACTCCAAGCGTCTCCTGAATGTTTTGGACCATGCAGCCCGCTCGGCTTGATCGGGCGCGTTTCACTTTCTCTTTCACGGTCATGACCGGTGTCTTTTTCCAGCCAGGGCACATTCCTTTCACTGAGAAAATCCCGCGGCACACCACGAGCTGAAAATGCCAGAAAAAAAAGTATAGCTTCTTTTCACAATGAGTGTTATTTGTGATTATCAGAGTTTGTTGTTTTTCTTTTGACATTGAAGAATAACGTTGGGTCAAAACACCTTGAAGAGGAATCAAATCAACATCAATGCAATATTTGACAATCTTTCCTATTTCTTCTCACTCCGTGTGATCAAAGGTTTGCATGAGCACCACAGATCTTCGATCCTGGCAGATCACACGTCACGTCTCCAATCGCTACACGTCAAACTTCCCTTCCAGTCCAACGCACGGTACGTTGTCAACTCCGAAAGGACATTTGTCGTTCAGCAAATGTCTCCGTTGTGGGACAGATAAAGGTTTCCTGATCTTCTTAACTTTCACGCGCAACACATTTGCATGAAAGCGTTCATTGAGGACGTCGATTTATTTCTGCTCCTCCGTTTGGGCGCCCTGTCAATCAAGCGGCGCAGAGCCTTTCAATGGCTGACGAGAATCGGAGTGTGCTTTTTCCAAATCAAACCGCCGCCCCTTGTTTGATGAACATTTGGGCCGCAATCAAGTCGGTTCCCAATCTTTCGCGCAAGTTGCCAACACTTAGTTGCACTTACCAGGCGTCACGTTGAGCGTTTGCAGAGCCGCAACCAAGAGGACGAGTAGAAACATTCTCGGCGTCCAAAGTTGTGTCGCACAAGGACAAGTAGTCAGAAGTCGCGGCTGTCTGTCCCACGGGAGAGAACTGACGAGGGGGGGGGGGACGCGCTTGGACCAGTTCACCTCCTGAACCAATTAGAATTCGGGCTGCCGGTGACGTCACCCAGTCCCTTTTTTTTTTCTATTGCCAGAATACATTTTCGGCCCGATTTGAAATGAAATCGCTTCCGTCGTTTTGCGTACGTTGCTGAAACGACAGCAGCTGTGTTTGTGCGAGTTGGAGGATTTCAAAGGAGATGAAAAACAGGGTTTGTGGGATTCGTGCTGAAACAGCGACATCCTACTGGTCGTGAGCGGTAATTGCAACAAGGAAGCGCTCCTTTGCTTTTCTCTGAAATCACGTGACCCTGCAGCGCACTCCCATTGGCATCCGATTTCCTTGACGTCATTCCGGGTTGCTACACGTGTGTACGTCGCCGACATATTGAATGTGGAAAAGTGGAGCGCCGAGTGAAGCGTTATGACGTGACGAGGCTGAATTGTGCCTTTCCAAATCACTTCTTCCCGAAAATAGAACACTCACACTGTGAAAGCAGAACTGGGACACAGTTAGAAGGCCTTCCTTTCTATGTAGTCGCTGCAGTGATGCCTTAAGATACGAGTGACTCAATGTTGGGGGATACGTACTGTAGAATATTCGTGCGTGTGTGTGTGTATGAAATCAAACAGAAACCTGTCGCTTTGCATCTTGCCTGCTTTCAAAAACAAAGTGCATCTTCTAAGAACATTTCACAGCCCAACACATTTTCATTTCATATTTCATTCAAAGACATCCAATGATTCAACAGCTTGATGAGAAAAAAGAAGACATTTTCATGCATCAACCCTGGTGGGTTTTCTACAATCCAACACGACACTAAGACCAACACTGACAGAAGAAAGCAATCCAAGGCACTCCTCAAATCTAACCTTGTACAGTACACCAAAAATGGAAACAAATTTTGAGCGTTGCAAAAATAGGATCGCACCAATCACCCGTGTGAAGAATAAATAACATTTGTTTTCAAATCCAAGCTGTCCTACGTTCTGACACCTGGAGGAAGCAGAGCACAGCAAATGCACAAAAGCACGTTACCGAAAGCATCTCCAGAAACCCAAGATCTCGTGGCGTCCTTGTGAGCAGACTCATCCCATGGCGCTCGGAAACGGCCTCAGTCAAAACTTGCAAACAACCTCCGAATCAGGCAACGGCTGAGGGAGCAAAACACAATGCGAGATTGCAAGCGAGCAAGGTACTCTCAGCTGAACGGATCTTGCAAAGATGGAAAAGAAATCCGCACGCTCTTTTGCCTTAAAAAAAATAATTTCAGGTAGTCACTGTATCACACAGTAAGGTACCACGTTATACGGGTGACCTGACTTCAGAATTTTTCAAGATCTAAGTCATTGTTTAACCGATTTTTTTGCTTTACCTGCGAGCGCACTCAAAATACGAGCGCGAGCATGGCGTCGGTGAGAAAGCAGTCGACTGTGTTATACTGCCCTCCGGTGGCCAAAGGCAGCACAGCAGAAGCAGCAGTCCAATGACGATTCAGTTGAGGCAGTGAGGAAAACAAAACCTGTTGAATTAAAAAAAAAAAAACATCTTACTTCATGTCATTACACGTGTGTTTGTAAAAGGCCAGTACTGTTGAGTGCTGTTTTTGTTCTTTAAATGATACACGACAACAATTTGTTGACATTTTGGATTATCCTTATTCACACTTTGGGAACAGAGCTCGAATTCAGACCTTCGTGGAACTGCCTTGTTTAAAGTGATGCCACTCCCTCTCGGTACCCTGTATACGGGGGGGGTTGGAGTCCTTGAAGCAATGCTCGAGCCTCATCCGTCCAGAATGCGAACCGCTGCCCATGACTTGAAAACAAGACAATTATTCTTCACCATTGTATTGGAAAATGACATGATGCCATACTTTTGGGAGTTCTGTTATGACACTCCTGTAATGTTTTACATATTCTGCCAGTACACTTTCAAAGATGTATGATCCAAATGAGCACGCGTATGAAAGGCCGTCATACCCCTCGATTTCAAAACGTTCCATCAGAAACAGACACCGCCATTTTCTGATGAGTGGCATGTCCATCTGAAAAAATTGTTCACGACAAGACGAGTCTTAATCCTTCAGTATACATCACCTTGAAATTCATAGTTTGATGCAACATTGCCTACATTTTTTTGTGGCGGCAAATGTTGTTAAATGGTATTTTGTCTTACCTCTTGGAACTCAAACCCAGTATTCGTGGCGAGACAGCGGTGGGTCGTGGGGATGCAGGCGCCTTAGCAGCAGCAGCAGCAGCAGCAGAGACCATCAAAGCAGGGTGCTTTTCCTTACACATGCGAAGGTGATTTATGAAGGGTACCCGGCGCATTATTAGTCCACGGCGATAGATGCAATGAAAATGCCGTTTTGGTCGGCATTGTAGCCCACATCTATGAATGGGATGCCCTGTAAGAGAAAATAGAGCTTAAACGTTTTAAATAATCATTTACAATTATCATAGACAATATCTTTATAAATGAGCAGCGACAACAGGTCACTGAGTGATTGGTTAGGAGCCATCCAAATCAAAATGATCTATATTGTGACTCACACAAATTGTGTCTCGCAAACTTACCTTCATGTGACACTGCTCGGTTAAAATGTCCCTCCACATGGTCCTTTACCTTGCAGTAGTTTGAGGGTCGAAACCATGCGGGCTGTCAGAATGGACAGCGGTACATACTGCAACATGGCTTGCGTTTTTGCAGCTCAGGGACAGACGTCCCTCGTTGTACAGTACAGTACTGTATTGTGACATGCATCTGGAAAATAAAGAGAATTAATTGTGAAATCTACCATGTCAATATCATTCTACAGGAAACTAAGGCCTTAATAATAAAACTATGATTTTTTTTAATTGCACCTGTCAAAAGTATTAGGGATCCCATACGACGTTGTGTGTTTTGCCCAGTGCTTTTTAAAGTCACAAAGAAACGAGGAGGACATTAATAGAGAGGTACAGGGAAAATAAGGTGACGTCAAATTCTGCATTAGCATAGATGCATTTCAATCTAAAATTTTAAACTGATCAACATCACACAATGCGCAGTCCATTTGTAATTGACTGCACATATTTTGCGCTTTTAGCACTTCTTTGACGTAGCCCAAAGCCCTTTCAAAATGTCCAGTATTTACCCATTCACAAACATACATATATTCATCGGAAATTAAATGATTAATGTCAGCGTCGTTTTGACATTATCGTCTAATTAATAAACAACTAGGCGTGCTAAAACATTTCATCCTCACTTGCGCTATATATTCTATCGTCGAGAGAATGTGAGTGTTGTTTAAAGCTTAGCTTACTTGACTTTAATAAGACATAACTCCGGAAGCAGACACACGGAACTCAGTCTCGAAACATCGGGCAGAGCACACGTCACTTCTGGTTCCCTCACCCAAAGCTGTCCCCCTAGCAACAACTCTAACTAACAATGCTATTGTTACACACACTGTCTATGGCTCTATGCTATGACACCAGCGGGGAAAACTTTGTAAAGGGTTAAGAAAAGGAGGAGTTACTGTGTTTAAATTTAAGAATGTGCTGAGGTCTTCCCATTAGCTCTATTCAAGTTTTGAGAGAAACGGGGTTGCATTTAGTAGGGCGTCGGGGGGCTTTTTTTTGGCTCTCAAGAATTGCTCTTGAGACACAAGCGTGCTCTGACCCACATTCCAGGACACTAGATGGCGGAAATGCACCAGTTTGTCGGAAGCCACCTGCCTTTAAAGAAGAAGAGGAATGAGGAGAAGAAGAAAGAGAAGAAGAAGAAGAAGAAAGAGAAGAAGAAGAAGAATGAGGAGAAGAAGAAGAAAAAGAAGAAAAAAAAGACAAGACGATGACTGACGCCATTTAAAGCCCAATGTGAAGTAAACTTGGCCAACCATGTTTTTTGAGTAATATCAATGGCTGAACAATTATAAGCATATTTCAGCCATATTTTTAAACGCAATTCACCCAACGAAAATGAGTTTGTTTGGCAATCCCTGGCGATTGACAACATTCATCTGGGTTTTGTGAATGTGTAAAGTAAGCGAAAGTTTTGAATATGTTATTTGTTACTGTCTGTTTCGCTCTGTTCTGTTCTCTCTAACAAACAGAGTGGACGGTTAAAGCTTTGCTTACTTGACTTTAATAAGGCATAACTCCGGAAGCAGACACACGGAACTCAGTCTCGGAACACCGGGGAGATAACGTCACTTCCAGTTCTCTCACCCAAAGCTGTCCCCCTAGCAACAACTCTAACTAACAATACTATTGTTACACACACTGTCTATGCTATGACACCAGCGGGGAAAACTTTGTAAAGGGTTAAGAGAAGGAGGAGTTACTGTGTTTAAATTTAAGAATGTGCTGAGGTGCTCCCATTAGCTCTATTCAAGGTTTGAGAGAAACGGGGTTGCATTCAGTAGGGCGTCGGGGGGCTTTTTTTTTTGGCTCTCGAGAATTGCTCTTGAGGCACAAGCGTGCTCTGACCCACATTCCAGGACACTAGATGGCGGAAATGCACCAGTTTGTCGGAAGCCACCTGCCTTGAAAGAAGAAGAAGAAGAATGAGGAGAAGAAGAAGAAGAAGAAGAAGAAGAAGAAGAAAGAGAAGAAGAAAGAGAAGAAGAAGAAAAAAAGAAAAAAAAAGACAAGACGATGACTGACGCCATTTGAAGCCCAATGTGAAGTCAACTTGGCCAACCATGTTTTTGGAGTAATATCAATGGCTGAACAATTATAAGCATATTTCAGCCATATTTTTAAACGCAATCCACCCAACGAAAAGGAGTTTGTTTGGCAATCCCTCGCGATTGACAACATTCATCTGGGTTTTGTGAATGTGTAAAGTAAGCGAAAGTTTTGAATATGTTATTTGTTACTGTCTGTTTCGCTCTGTTCTGTTCTCTCTAACAAACAGAGTGGACGGTTAAAGCTTTGCTTACTTGACTTTAATAAGGCATAACTCCGGAAGCAGACACACGGAACTCAGTCTCGGAACACCGGGGAGATAACGTCACTTCCAGTTCTCTCACCCAAAGCTGTCCCCCTAGCAACAACTCTAACTAACAATATTATTGTTACACACACTGTCTATGCTATGACACCAGCGGGGAAAACTTTGTAAAGGGTTAAGAGAAGGAGGAGTTACTGTGTTTAAATTTAAGAATGTGCTGAGGTGCTCCCATTAGCTCTATTCAAGGTTTGAGAGAAACGGGGTTGCATTCAGTAGGGCGTCGGGGGGGCTTTTTTTTTTGGCTCTCGAGAATTGTTCTTGAGGCACAAGCGTGCTCTGACCCACATTCCAGGACAGTAGATGGCGGAAATGCACCAGTTTGTCGGAAGCCACCTGCTTTTAAAGAAGAAGAAGAAGAAGAAGAAAGAGAAGAAGAAGAAAGAGAAGAAGAAGAAGAAGAAAAAAAGAAAAAAAAAAGACAAGACGATGTCTGACGCCATTTAAAGCCCAATGTGAAGTCAACTTGGCCAACCATGTTTTTGGAGTAATATCAATGGCTGAACAATTATAAGCATATTTCAGCCATATTTTTAAACGCAATTCACCCAACGAAAATGAGTTTGTTTGGCAATCCCTCGCGATTGACAACATTCATCTGGGTTTTGTGAATGTGTAAAGTAAGCGAAAGTTTTGAATATGTTATTTGTTACTGTCTGTTTCGCTCTGTTCTGTTCTCTCTAACAAACAGAGTGGACGGTTAAAGCTTTGCTTACTTGATTTTAATAAGGCATAACTCCGGAAGCAGACACACGGAACTCAGTCTCGTAACACCGGGGAGAACAACGTCACATCCGGTTCCCTCACCCAAAGCTGTCCCCCTAGCAACAACTCTAACAATACTATTGTTACACACACTGTCTATGCTATGACACCAGCGGGGAAAACTTTGTAAAGGGTTAAGAGAAGGAGGAGTTACTGTGTTTAAATTTAAGAATGTGCTGAGGTGCTCCCATTAGCTCTATTCAAGGTTTGAGAGAAACGGGGTTGCATTCAGTAGGGCGTCGGGGGGCTTTTTTTGGGCTCTCAAGAATTACTCTTGAGGCACAGGCGTGCTCTGACCCACATTCCAGGACAGTAGATGGCGGAAATGCACCAGTTTGTCGGAAGCCACCTGCCTTTAAAGAAGAAGAAGAAGAAAGAGAAGAAGAAGAAAGAGAAGAAGAAGAAGAAAAAAAGAAAAAAAAAGAAGACAAGACGATGACTGACGCCATTTAAAGCCCAATGTGAAGTCAACTTGGCCAACCATGTTTTTTGAGTAATATCAATGGCTGAACAATTATAAGCATATTTCAGCCATATTTTTAAACGCAATTCACCCAACGAAAATGAGTTTGTTTGGCAATCCCTCGCGATTGACAACATTCATCTGGGTTTTGTGAATGTGTAAAGTAAGCGAAAGTTTTGAATATGTTATTTGTTACTGTCTGTTTCGCTCTGTTCTGTTCTCTCTAACAAACAGAGTGGACGGTTAAAGCTTTGCTTACTTGACTTTAATAAGGCATAACTCCGGAAGCAGACACACGGAACTCAGTCTCGGAACACCGGGAGAAAACGTCACTTCCGGTTCCCTCACCCAAAGCTGTCCCCCTAGCAACAACTCTAACAATACTATTGTTACACACACTGTCTATGCTATGACACCAGCGGGGAAAACTTTGTAAAGGGTTAAGAGAAGGAGGAGTTACTGTGTTTAAATTTAAGAATGTGCTGAGGTGCTCCCATTAGCTCTATTCAAGGTTTGAGAGAAACGGGGTTGCATTCAGTAGGGCGTCGGGGGGCTTTTTTTTTTGGCTCTCGAGAATTGCTCTTGAGGCACAAGCGTGCTCTGACCAACATTCCAGGACACTAGATGGCGGAAATGCACCAGTTTGTCGGAAGCCACCTGCCTTTAAAGAAGAAGAAGAAGAATGAGGAGAAGAAGAAGAAAGAGAAGAAGAAGAAGAAGAAAGAGAAGAAGAAGAAAAAAAGAAAAAAAAAGACAAGACGATGACTGACGCCATTTAAAGCCCAATGTGAAGTAAACTTGGCCAACCATGTTTTTTGAGTAATATCAATGGCTGAACAATTATAAGCATATTTCAGCCATATTTTTAAACGCAATTCACCCAACGAAAATGAGTTTGTTTGGCAATCCCTCGCGATTGACAACATTCATCTGGGTTTTGTGAATGTGTAAAGTAAGCGAAAGTTTTGAATATGTTATTTGTTACTGTCTGTTTCGCTCTGTTCTGTTCTCTCTAACAAACAGAGTGGACGGTTAAAGCTTTGCTTACTTGACTTTAATAAGGCATAACTCCGGAAGCAGACACACGGAACTCAGTCTCGGAACACCGGGGAGAAAACGTCACTTCCGGTTCCCTCACCCAAAGCTGTCCCCCTAGCAACAACTCTAACTAACAATACTATTGTTACACACACTGTCTATGCTATGACACCAGCGGGAAAACTTTGTAAAGGGTTAAGAGAAGGAGGAGTTACTGTGTTTAAATTTAAGAATGTGCTGAGGTGCTCCCATTAGCTCTATTCAAGGTTTGAGAGAAACGGGGTTGCATTCAGTAGGGCGTCAGGGGCTTTTTTTGGCTCTCGAGAATTGTTCTTGAGGCACAAGCGTGCTCTGACCCACATTCCAGGACAGTAGATGGCGGAAATGCACCAGTTTGTCGGAAGCCACCTGCCTTTTAAAGAAGAAGAAGAAGAAAGAAGAAGAAGAAGAAGAAGAAAAAAAGAAAAAAAAAAGACAAGACGATGTCTGACGCCATTTAAAGCCCAATGTGAAGTCAACTTGGCCAACCATGTTTTTGGAGTAATATCAATGGCTGAACAATTATAAGCATATTTCAGCCATATTTTTAAACGCAATTCACCCAACGAAAATGAGTTTGTTTGGCAATCCCTCGCGATTGACAACATTCATCTGGGTTTTGTGAATGTGTAAAGTAAGCGAAAGTTTTGAATATGTTATTTGTTACTGTCTGTTTCGCTCTGTTCTGTTCTCTCTAACAAACAGAGTGGACGGTTAAAGCTTTGCTTACTTGACTTTAATAAGGCATAACTCCGGAAGCAGACACACGGAACTCAGTCTCGGAACACCGGGGAGAAAACGTCACTTCCGGTTCCCGCACCCAAAGCTGTCCCCCTAGCAACAACTCTAACTAACAATACTATTGTTACACACACTGTCTATGGGTCTATGCTATGACACCAGCGGGGAAAACTTTGTAAAGGGTTAAGAGAAGGAGGAGTTACTGTGTTTAAATTTAAGAATGTGCTGAGGTGCTCCCATTAGCTCTATTCAAGGTTTGAGAGAAACGGGGTTGCATTCAGTAGGGCGTCGGGGGGCTTTTTTTTCGGCTCTCGAGAATTGTTCTTGAGGCACAAGCGTGCTCTGACCCACATTCCAGGACAGTAGATGGCGGAAATGCACCAGTTTGTCGGAAGCCACCTGCCTTTAAAGAAGAAGAAGAAGAATGAGGAGAAGGAGAAGAAGAAGAAAGAGAAGAAGAAGAAGAAGAAAGAGAAGAAGAAGAAGAAAAAAAGAAAAAAAAAAGACAAGACGATGACTGACGCCATTTAAAGCCCAATGTGAAGTCAACTTGGCCAACCATGTTTTTGGAGTAATATCAATGGCTGAACGATTATAAGCATATTTCAGCCATATTTTTAAACGCAATTCACCCAACGAAAATGAGTTTGTTTGGCAATCCCTCGCGATTGACAACATTCATCTGGGTTTTGTGAATGTGTAAAGTAAGCGAAAGTTTTGAATATGTTATTTGTTACTGTCTGTTTCGCTCTGTTCTGTTCTCTCTAACAAACAGAGTGGACGGTTAAAGCTTTGCTTACTTGACTTTAATAAGGCATAACTCCGGAAGCAGACACACGGAACTCAGTCTCGTAACACCGGGGAGTAAACGTCACTTCCGGTTCCCTCACCCAAAGCTGTCCCCCTAGCAACAACTCTAACTAACAATACTATTGTTACACACACTGTCTATGCTATGACACCAGCGGGGAAAACTTTGTAAAGGGTTAAGAGAAGGAGGAGTTACTGTGTTTAAATTTAAGAATGTGCTGAGGTGCTCCCATTAGCTCTATTCAAGGTTTGAGAGAAACGGGGTTGCATTCAGTAGGGCGTCGGGGGGCTTTTTTTGGGCTCTCAAGAATTACTCTTGAGGCACAGGCGTGCTCTGACCCACATTCCAGGACAGTAGATGGCGGAAATGCACCAGTTTGTCGGAAGCCACCTGCCTTTAAAGAAGAAGAAGAAGAATGAGGAGGAGAAGAAGAAGAAAGAAGAAAGAGAAGAAGAAGAAAGAGAAGAAGAAGAAAGAGAAGAAGAAGAAGAAAAAAGGAAAAAAAAAAGACAAGACGATGACTGACGCCATTTAAAGCCCAATGTGAAGTCAACTTGGCCAACCATGTTTTTTGAGTAATATCAATGGCTGAACAATTATAAGCATATTTCAGCCATATTTTTAAACGCAATTCACCCAACGAAAATGAGTTTGTTTGGCAATCCCTCGCGATTTACAACATTCATCTGGGTTTTGTGAATGTGTAAAGTAAGCGAAAGTTTTGAATATGTTATTTGTTACTGTCTGTTTCGCTCTGTTCTGTTCTCTCTAACAAACAGAGTGGACGGTTAAAGCTTTGCTTACTTGACTTTAATAAGGCATAACTCCGGAAGCAGACACACGGAACTCAGTCTCGGAACACCGGGAGAAAACGTCACTTCCGGTTCCCGCACCCAAAGCTGTCCCTCTGGCAACAACTCTAACTAACAATACTATTGTTACACACACTGTCTATGCTATGACACCAGCGGGAAAACTTTGTAAAGGGTTAAGAGAAGGAGGAGTTACTGTGTTTAAATTTAAGAATGTGCTGAGGTGCTCCCATTAGCTCTATTCAAGGTTTGAGAGAAACGGGGTTGCATTCAGTAGGGCGTCGGGGGGCTTTTTTTGGCTCTCGAGAATTGTTCTTGAGGCACAAGCGTGCTCTGACCCACATTCCAGGACAGTAGATGGCGGAAATGCACCAGTTTGTCGGAAGCCACCTGCCTTTAAAGAAGAAGAAGAAGAATGAGGAGGAGGAGAAGAAGAAAGAAGAAGAAGAAGAAGAAGAAAGAGAAGAAGAAGAAAGAGAAGAAGAAGAAAAAAAGAAAAAAAAAGACAAGACGATGACTGACGCCATTTAAAGCCCAATGTGAAGTCAACTTGGCCAACCATGTTTTTGGAGTAATATCAATGGCTGAACGATTATAAGCATATTTCAGCCATATTTTTAAACGCAATTCACCCAACGAAAATGAGTTTGTTTGGCAATCCTCGCGATTGACAACATTCATCTGGGTTTTGTGAATGTGTAAAGTAAGCGAAAGTTTTGAATATGTTATTTGTTACTGTCTGTTTCGCTCTGTTCTGTTCTCTCTAACAAACAGAGTGGACGGTTAAAGCTTTGCTTACTTGACTTTAATAAGGCATAACTCCGGAAGCAGACACACGGAACTCAGTCTCGTAACACCGGGGAGTAAACGTCACTTCCGGTTCCCTCACCCAAAGCTGTCCCCCTAGCAACAACTCTAACTAACAATACTATTGTTACACACACTGTCTATGCTATGACACCAGCGGGGAAAACTTTGTAAAGGGTTAAGAGAAGGAGGAGTTACTGTGTTTAAATTTAAGAATGTGCTGAGGTGCTCCCATTAGCTCTATTCAAGGTTTGAGAGAAACGGGGTTGCATTCAGTAGGGCGTCGGGGGGCTTTTTTTGGCTCTCGAGAATTGTTCTTGAGGCACAAGCGTGCTCTGACCCACATTCCAGGACAGTAGATGGCGGAAATGCACCAGTTTGTCGGAAGCCACCTGCCTTTAAAGAAGAAGAAGAAGAATGAGGAGGAGAAGAAGAAGAAAGAAGAAGAAGAAGAAGAAGAAAGAGAAGAAGAAGAAAGAGAAGAAGAAGAAGAAAAAAAGAAAAAAAAAAGACAAGACGATGACTGACGCCATTTAAAGCCCAATGTGAAGTCAACTTGGCCAACCATGTTTTTTGAGTAATATCAATGGCTGAACAATTATAAGCATATTTCAGCCATATTTTTAAACGCAATTCACCCAACGAAAATGAGTTTGTTTGGCAATCCCTCGCGATTTACAACATTCATCTGGGTTTTGTGAATGTGTAAAGTAAGCGAAAGTTTTGAATATGTTATTTGTTACTGTCTGTTTCGCTCTGTTCTGTTCTCTCTAACAAACAGAGTGGACGGTTAAAGCTTTGCTTACTTGACTTTAATAAGGCATAACTCCGGAAGCAGACACACGGAACTCAGTCTCGGAACACCGGGGAGAAAACGTCACTTCCGGTTCCCGCACCCAAAGCTGTCCCTCTGGCAACAACTCTAACTAACAATACTATTGTTACACACACTGTCTATGCTATGACACCAGCGGGGAAAACTTTGTAAAGGGTTAAGAGAAGGAGGAGTTACTGTGTTTAAATTTAAGAATGTGCTGAGGTGCTCCCATTAGCTCTATTCAAGGTTTGAGAGAAACGGGGTTGCATTCAGTAGGGCGTCGGGGGGCTTTTTTTGGCTCTCGAGAATTGTTCTTGAGGCACAAGCGTGCTCTGACCCACATTCCAGGACAGTAGATGGCGGAAATGCACCAGTTTGTCGGAAGCCACCTGCCTTTAAAGAAGAAGAAGAAGAATGAGGAGGAGGAGAAGAAGAAAGAAGAAGAAGAAGAAGAAGAAAGAGAAGAAGAAGAAAGAGAAGAAGAAGAAAAAAAGAAAAAAAAAGACAAGACGATGACTGACGCCATTTAAAGCCCAATGTGAAGTCAACTTGGCCAACCATGTTTTTGGAGTAATATCAATGGCTGAACGATTATAAGCATATTTCAGCCATATTTTTAAACGCAATTCACCCAACGAAAATGAGTTTGTTTGGCAATCCCTCGCGATTGACAACATTCATCTGGGTTTTGTGAATGTGTAAAGTAAGCGAAAGTTTTGAATATGTTATTTGTTACTGTCTGTTTCGCTCTGTTCTGTTCTCTCTAACAAACAGAGTGGACGGTTAAAGCTTTGCTTACTTGACTTTAATAAGGCATAACTCCGGAAGCAGACACACGGAACTCAGTCTCGTAACACCGGGGAGTAAACGTCACTTCCGGTTCCCTCACCCAAAGCTGTCCCCCTAGCAACAACTCTAACTAACAATACTATTGTTACACACACTGTCTATGCTATGACACCAGCGGGGAAAACTTTGTAAAGGGTTAAGAGAAGGAGGAGTTACTGTGTTTAAATTTAAGAATGTGCTGAGGTGCTCCCATTAGCTCTATTCAAGGTTTGAGAGAAACGGGGTTGCATTCAGTAGGGCGTCGGGGGGCTTTTTTTTTTGGCTCTCGAGAATTGCTCTTGAGGCACAAGCGTGCTCTGACCCACATTCCAGGACACTAGATGGCGGAAATGCACCAGTTTGTCGGAAGCCACCTGCCTTTAAAGAAGAAGAGGAATGAGGAGAAGAAGAAAGAGAAGAAGAAGAAGAAGAAAGAGAAGAAGAAGAAGAATGAGGAGAAGAAGAAGAAAAAGAAGAAAAAAAGACAAGACGATGACTGACGCCATTTAAAGCCCAATGTGAAGTAAACTTGGCCAACCATGTTTTTTGAGTAATATCAATGGCTGAACAATTATAAGCATATTTCAGCCATATTTTTAAACGCAATTCACCCAACGAAAATGAGTTTGTTTGGCAATCCCTCGCGATTGACAACATTCATCTGGGTTTTGTGAATGTGTAAAGTAAGCGAAAGTTTTGAATATGTTATTTGTTACTGTCTGTTTCGCTCTGTTCTGTTCTCTCTAACAAACAGAGTGGACGGTTAAAGCTTTGCTTACTTGACTTTAATAAGGCATAACCCCGGAAGCAGACACACGGAACTCAGTCTCGGAACACCGGGGAGAAAACGTCACTTCCGGTTCCCTCACCCAAAGCTGTCCCCCTAGCAACAACTCTAACTAACAATACTATTGTTACACACACTGTCTATGCTATGACACCAGCGGGGAAAACTTTGTAAAGGGTTAAGAGAAGGAGGAGTTACTGTGTTTAAATTTAAGAATGTGCTGAGGTGCTCCCATTAGCTCTATTCAAGGTTTGAGAGAAACGGGGTTGCATTCAGTAGGGCGTCGGGGGGCTTTTTTTGGGCTCTCAAGAATTACTCTTGAGGCACAAGCGTGCTCTGACCCACATTCCAGGACAGTAGATGGCGGAAATGCACCAGTTTGTCGGAAGCCACCTGCCTTTAAAGAAGAAGAAGAAGAATGAGGAGGAGAAGAAGAAGAAGAAAGAGAAGAAGAAGAAGAAGAAGAAAGAGAAGAAGAAGAAAGAGAAGAAGAAGAAAAAAAAAAAAGACAAGACGATGACTGACGCCATTTAAAGCCCAATGTGAAGTCAACTTGGCCAACCATGTTTTTGGAGTAATATCAATGGCTGAACGATTATAAGCATATTTCAGCCATATTTTTAAACGCAATTCACCCAACGAAAATGAGTTTGTTTGGCAATCCCTCGCGATTGACAACATTCATCTGGGTTTTGTGAATGTGTAAAGTAAGCGAAAGTTTTGAATATGTTATTTGTTACTGTCTGTTTCGCTCTGTTCTGTTCTCTCTAACAAACAGAGTGGACGGTTAAAGCTTTGCTTACTTGACTTTAATAAGGCATAACTCCGGAAGCAGACACACGGAACTCAGTCTCGTAACACCGGGGAGTAAACGTCACTTCCGGTTCCCTCACCCAAAGCTGTCCCCCTAGCAACAACTCTAACTAACAATACTATTGTTACACACACTGTCTATGCTATGACACCAGCGGGAAAAACTTTGTAAAGGGTTAAGAGAAGGAGGAGTTACTGTGTTTAAATTTAAGAATGTGCTGAGGTGCTCCCATTAGCTCTATTCAAGGTTTGAGAGAAACGGGGTTGCATTCAGTAGGGCGTCGGGGGCTTTTTTTTTTGGCTCTCGAGAATTGTTCTTGCTTTGCTTACTTGACTTTAAATCAACATCACATGTTTTTATACAAAGAGAAAAAGTAATTGAATCAATATTGAAATAGTTATTGAAATTATTACACAAATAATTGTGTTTTATGTCATGTGTTGTGTTCATTATTTTACTTTTTGTTCGTGTTTTATGTTGTGTGTTGTGTTTATTATTTTACTTTATGTTAACTGCTTTGTTAAGCGCTTTGTTACAGCTGCCGCTGTTGTGAAAGCGCTATATAAATCAGCATGTATTGTATTGTATTGTATTGTGATGTGACCTGATCTGCTGTGCGCTGGATGGACTGGCAGCACGCTGGTCGGGTCGCGTCGCGTTCCCCCCCACCCATCCACCTGCCCCCTCATCACATGTTATGTCTTGTGACTTGTTGCAACTGTCATATGCTTTGATGTGCAGGGTATTTTTTTCTCCTAGACTTAAATTATCCTCAGAAGAGGATAGTTCGAGCATGGTTTTTTTTTCCCTCTCCTTCCCTAGTGTTTACTTTCTCAACTAAGATCTCGGGGCGCTGTACATACGGCGAGTACCGACAGGCCCTTTGCACTGTATCCCATGTTCGTCATTGTTTTTTTCATGTTTCTTGTGCAGAGCGTGCCTGTTAAGTCCAAATTACCCCATGGGGTTAAATAAAGTTTTCTGAATCTGAATCTGAATCTGAAATAAATATTGAAATAAACACTGAAATAACTGAATACATATAAAAATAAATCATGTAATAATTAAACCTTCAAATCGAAGGACTTTGAAATCAGCAAACATTGAGATAATTGAATTACAATGAAAAATATGAATATTTAAGTAAAATAAATTTTGACAGTGAAATTTCAAAACACTTAATTGTTTCAGGAATTCTTACAATAACCAGATACATATTTAAATAAATATTTTAATAAATGACATATTGAATGAATATTGAAATAATGGGATAACTATTGTCCAGTTATTTCCGTTTTTCACGGCCCCCTCAATCGGGATCGTCGGTCAGCATGGAAGGATTACTCTTTCTGTACTTTTTGGACACAATTATTGCAGCACTTTACAGCAGCAGTAGTAGTAGTAGATGTAGATGTAACAGAAGCAGAAGCAGGTAATAACCTAAACTACACATAAATGCAGTAAAAAAATAATATATCTATCTTTCTGCATGACAATGTAAATATGTATAGAATTGACATGAATTAATACCTTTATTTAACAATACGTTTAATAAATAATGTAATCAACCCTGATTCACCATGTATCATTATCGTCATCATTTTGAATGTTTTAAACGTAAGAAAGCATACAACACAAACATATCAAGTCGAATCGAACAAAAGAACTACAAGTCCCAAAGGTCCAACCCGGAAGTAGAGCGCCGGCATGATTAACCCCAGCTGCAACGCAATTGACTTCGTTTAGGCCGCGGGGAGAGGCGCGGGGCGGGCGTGACGGTGGTAACACCCAGCGCACGCACCGTGGCCCGACCCCCGCGGACGGCGGCGGCGGCGCACCCCGGCGCGCCCCGGCCTCCCGAGCACGCGGAGGAGGACGGATTAAACGTCAGATTGCAGACGGACAAACATGACAGCGATGCAAAAATGAGCTCAATAAAGACACCCCTGTTCTCGCAACACTTTAGCCCACGCCGTTTAAATTGCCGATTGCGAACGCTCACTGTGACAGCTTAGCAAATCGCGATGCTACAAACACAAAGCACAACGGACAAAATGCGAAGCCGACAAACACAGCAAGCGATCATGACCGAATCTAAAGAAGAGCGCACGCGTAGCTTACCATTGGGCCACGCCGACGACGAAGCGAGTGTCTTCACTCACGAAACAAAACGCTCTGCTGCTTTTAGACTTGGCGAGATCGGTCACCTGTCAGTGGCAGCCCCGCCCCTCTTAAAGCGCCACAGCCCCGCCCCTCTTAAAGCGCCAGGTCACCCCAACAACTATTGGACATGAACTGAAAATGGATGACTGAAGTTTTTATGTCAAATGACACATCTTCAAATAAATGAATACATTGGAATCAAGCGCGAGAGGGTTGAATACATATTTCAACAATATTGAAATATTGAGTTCTTTTCATTCAAAAAATAAGCCCATTGAAATAATGACATGAATATTAGAATATATACTCTGTATATTGAAATATGTCAATAAACCCATTTTAAGCAGTGGTGCATTTCACCATTCGATGATTCAAATTTGGAAATCCATAACTTGACAGTGAGCTCTTTTTTTTAACATTCTAAATCAATCCTCTTTAGTGATGGGTTTTCCCACCTGACAGAACAGATCAGTCCGTGTCAAACATCCATTTGGTCGAGGAAAAAAACAAACATCTACAAATCGGCAGATCCAATTTGGAATATTGGTGCAAAACGTCCCCTATGTCATCATTGACTTTGGCAGCCGGCCAATCGGTGAAGGGTGGGCGTGTAAGTGGCCGCGCATCATTTCTGTGGAGCCACATGGCAACGAGAGTGACTCTGACAACGAGAGGGAACCCGGCGTTTTGGATGGACTACCGCTACTTGCACAATTGTTCAATTCGGATACAGAAGTTGAGGACTTGGATGGATTTCTGGGTGATGATTGATCGAAAAACGCCAGTACATTGTAAGATGGCGAAATAAAGTACAACGATCTCAGTTTTGCTTCCGTTGCCTTTTTAAAAACGTGTTTTTAGCATGTCTTAGCATGCTACGCTATGCTTCAAGCGAACGTGTTTTTAGCGTGCGTGCATGCAGGCCGTATGTGTTTTAGCTGGCGTATGTTTGACCACGCCTGGCTGCGCCCAATAATACGGTGCGTTTTGTGGATGTGTCAAACGCAGAAATAGCAGCCGTGACTGAGACTGCGCCTTACAACACGGTGCGCCCAATGCTCGGGAAAATACGGTACAGTACAGTACAGTACACACACATACATATATATATATATATATATATATATATATATATATGTAATCTTTTGTTACATGACATTTCTATTTGAGGTACACCATGCGAAGCAGAGGAAGAGTTATGCTAAACAAAATGTGTAAAAAAAACATTTGCACAAACAATGACGACGCAGTGGCTCTCTGCACACTTGCCTGTTGCGAAGACCTTGCGGCAGTGCGACAAATATCGGATCATTGTTGGTCTTTCCAAAATGCTGTCAATGACAGAGGCAATCAATGAGAAATGAGAAATTGTAATTGACTGTTGTCAGAAGCGCAAGAAGAGGCTCGCAGGCTGGAGCTTCTCGACTACCAGACCCAGACGCTTTGTTCTCACCAGGAGAAAAAATACGTTAACTCCTTCACTCCCAAAGACGTTTTTATACGTCATTTCAGACTTGGTTTAGAATTGGCTGGTCCCGAATGAGTTAAGCAACGGCACTGCGTCCTTCCAGTCTATATCCACAGCAAGTTCCATCATGAAATTCGGATTATTTTCGGGGGCAGCAAAAAAAACAGCGCCGATAATGTCGCGGACGTGAACGGTGGCAAAGCGGGCGTCATTCAGGTTGGGCTGCAAGATGGCGTCTGTCGAGCAAATCGCCAAGACTCTGTTCATGTCTGCCTCCGTCTTCAGATGTACTGTTGGAGGGAGTGATAAATGACGTGTTCAGTCAGTTTGGGACATTTGCAAACAGCTGCTTTTACCAGGAGAAAATGATCCCCCCCCTCTATTTTCTGACATGTTACAAAACAAAATAGGGACTGAATGGTAAAGTTTTCTGCACCGTCAACTCCAAATAATGTGCTGTTTTGGAATCACATTTTTGTTCCAATCTGATGATGAAATGAACTGAAAAAAACCAAGAGATTGAACATTTATTAAAAGAAGTTCGAGCTCTCAAATTGAACTTGGAATGATTGTGAATGGTCGCAGTATCGGGCGATTGCGGTCATGGATGATCGGTCTCGGCATCTTCAAACCTTGATGGGAACACCCCAAGGTAGAACTTGACTATTCGTTTCATTCGATCTTAAATGTGGGCTTCGTGCACCTCGGATAGGTCTGGAAAGAAAAAATCATCCTGATTAGTTTGACTGAGATGAAAATCACCACTAAGAAAACGACTAAACTCGGCAATTCTTCAGCTACCGGTACTCAAACTCGGCTGCTCCAAACGATCAGCGCCTCTTGCCCGTTCATCCCAGCACAATCAAGACTTTGTTTTTCAACATGCTTCTTTTTGTCTAAATTCACCTGCAAATATCGTGTGACAGCCAAGATGCTTGCATTTTATTAAACAACCCTCATCAACAACTGTCATGATGACGAAAGACATGTGTTAACATTTGTGTTTACTGTGGATTTTGGATGGAAGAAAGGTGCGCATTTCTTTCCATCCCAAACCGTTGGACTTCATGCTCTTTGTAGGATGCTAATCATTTCGGATGAGGTCATTGCAACCACCTGGGAAGGGCCAATTGGTGCTTGGACCTGAAGCTCAAGTCAACTCCCTTTATAAGAGGAATGAGGAAGTCACGGACGGACGACAACTTGGAGAGCAGTGCTACACGTGGGCTGGTCATCTGGCACTCCTGAAAATCAAGAAAACTGGAAAACCTCCTTCGTTTCGTGCATCCTGGCTGAACTGCCTTTTGCATTCTTCTTCACCTGGCCTGCTGTATCGCCGCATAACAATAACCAACCTGTGATCGGAGAGTCCCCGGACGACGGCGAGCAACAGAGCCTGCACGCACAGCCGACTCGGGGGGCCGCTGCCCTTGCTTCCCGCGGCCGCCGACGCTCCGACGCTCGGGCCACCTGTGCACCGGCTCCCCGACGGCTAGCGGTCTGCATCCGGCGAGCGAGGCCTCCAATAGCGGGCCGTACAGCTCTCGGGGCAGCCAGCGCAGCCAGTGGGGCGACGACCTGTGCTCGCTCACCACCTCCTTTGCGCACAGGCTCAACAAGGAAAGCGCCATCTTTGGTAAGACATTAGACTCTTAAAAAAAAAAAAGAAAATTAAACACATTTGAAGATGAACAACACGTTAACATGTCCACCTAGGACGCCGATCTTTGGTCCATGTTAGCGACCGATTGAGGATGCTACAGCATCTGTTGACACTTTGACACTGTCGCATTCTTGTGACGTAGACGCACGCGACAGACGTCATAAATTCATCCCTCAAACACACAACGTGTTTCTTGTAGTGTTTAGAATTTATTCAACCCTTGATACAATTATTTTAAAAACATATTTTAACAAACAATCGATGTTCTAATTGGGTGACACTGTTTTAAAACAAGTTTTAATTAAAAAAAACGTTTTTAACGCCGAGTGCACATCATTGTTGTCTGATACAGCCTACAAGTGTAGTGTTAAAGTCGTAATAAATAAGAAAGTGGTTGGGTGACATTCTCTTAGCGTATGGTACTTCTTAAAAGTGTCATTTTTCAGTACCTGTAGTAAAAGAAATGATTGTCACGGGTGCTTTGATATTATTTGCGCATCACGACGATCATTTGACCGCTAGATGGCAGCAGAGTCCCAATCTATACCTTTTTGGGCTGGGCAACTTTTTCCGAATTTCTTTCTTCATCCGTTTTTTTCCCCCGCTTAAATAATTGGCAAACACTTTCTTCAGAAAATAAGACTTTTATGTGGACATTTGATGTGAACCACAGTCAGTTTGGTGCATACTCAAGTAGATGAACATGAATGGCAAATGGATGAAATCCAAGTCTGCCCCAAATGGGCCCAAGTCCTGGTCGTGGCACTAATGAGTCCTTCGTTGGCGTCTGACAGCCGAGGTCAGTCCAGGATCAACAGACTTTGTGTGTGTGTCAGCCAAAGGTTCGATTTGCCTCTGGGAGCAACATCGCCGGCAGTCATTAACCTTTGTGTCAGCCACGCATATGCTAGCATATGCTAGCAGCCGCCAAGTTGATGAGTCGCCCGTTTTGACATTTTTTTTCTTTACTTCTATAGACGCGCGCAGAGTGCGTGTGGTCTTTTCAAATGAGCCTCATAAAGACTGAACCTGACATTCTTCAATGTTAGTGCCTGCTGGGCGCCGTCGGTCATTTCACTCCGTCTGCTCATTTCTGTTCTGCAAAGTGGCAGTTCTCATGACCACTGCAAAAGGTTTAGGAAAGCCTGCCTGCAAAATGAGCGTCAGCCGTGTTGTTGCCGCGTCAGCCGTGGTGTCGCGAGCAACTCCAATTGAAGGAAAGAAAGAAATCTGTCCTATTCATTCATTGTTCATTGGACTTTATTTTAGTGCAAGCCTAACCGATAACATGAGGGTGATATTGTTTATGCAGATTCAATTATTGTACGCGTTTGTTTCAAAAGAAATACACGGGAAGAGGACCTTGAAAACATATTCACATATTAAATCGCAATGTTGGGGAAAACAAATTGCAATTCAAATTTTTTTCAAAATTGAAACGATTACATGCATTATTAAAAAAAATGCACAAACACACCTACACGTTTATAAGTTTTGTGGGGATCCGTTTTTTTTGTTCTCTCTCTCTCTCTCACACACACACACACACACACACACACACACACACACACACTAGTCAGTATTAATTGGCTCTTGTGTCATCGCAGCTGTCAGCCTGTTGGCGGGAGAGATCGAGCGCCCGGTTCATCTGTCATCTCCCGCCCTCGACCTGTCAGTCAATTCGTCAATCACGCCAGCGGTTAAATTAGTGGGAGGGGGGGGCAAACGAGTCAGTCTGCCGTGGCTGACGGAAACTGGTCTAATTGCGCCTCTTCTGAGAGAAAGTCTTCCCGTGAAAAATGTTTTTTTTGGTTCCATAATGACAAATGACCAAATGCCTCCGCACAAATCGACCGCCCCAGATAAATCACTCCCTCCCTCTCTGTGCAGTTGACTAAATACATGATGCCAAGTAAATGCAGTATTTGCAGGAATACGCAATATCTGCACATATTTTTGGGGGTCTTGGTTCATCACTTCAAAAAAAAAGAACACCTCCCCACTAATCTGGATAATGATGACGTTTCCCTTAGATGCGCTTCTTCTTCCACATGTCCGGAGATGGCATCGGGGGCACTGGGCGTGTTCCAGAAGAGCCAAGGGGGTCTTGACCTCCTCCTCAACCTGACGGGCAACTACCGGCAGATGGGGGAGGTCCCGCTGAGCCACGCCGAGGACTTCCTCGTCATTTTGGAAGGACGAGTGGGCCGAAATCCCAAGGGGGGGGCATACATCTGCCTGGACGGACGACATCACCTTCTGGCCACGGCGCCCGCTCGCCTCCTCAGCCATGATGGAGGACGACGCCACCGCCCCTCCTCCTGAAGGTCCGCTTTGCAAGGTCATTTGGGAGTTGAAACACCGTCATCTCTTGTGACGCGTTATTCCGGCCCGACGCGGGTCTCGGAGTTGCTTTGCTGCCCCCCTCCTCGAGGCGCCTCCACTTGTCCAAGTAGCAAAAGGACACCTTTGGCAAAGCTTCTAAAAAGTTCTTTTTTGTTTTTCCTTCAGCCACTTTGATGATGTGTCCCTTGAGCAACACTTTGGAATTGAGGAATATTTATTGATTGCTCACATTCCCAACTATTTTATTGATCATTTTTAAAAAATCACATTTTAGGTTTTATTTTTGTGCTCTGTATACATTTTTAATTTGCCTCCCTCCTGATTTCAGGTTTTTTTTTGAGGGGGGGGGATATCTCTCTCACGCAAAGGTTTTCAAATCCTCAAATCAATTTAAATATCACTCTGAGGCAGCCCAAGGACATACAAAATGCATTTTTCCAATAACAATTCAATTTATTAAGGCACAAAAAAAATCAAATAAAATGCACCCAAAAAAAGTGAAATCAGGAGGGGGGGCAAATATTTTTTCACGGCACTGTTTGCTCTATTTCTAATTGGTCTTAACTGTGATCTTGGATGAATTGAACATTTTGTTAGATAATAAACATATTTAAAAACGTTATTCATTTTTGTATTGTCATTCATTTTTTGTATTTTTTTGTAGCAATATGAAAAATGAAAATGTTACTGTCTACTTATTTTCTTTTTCTTTTTAATTCTTCCTCAATTCTTTGTTTATATTGGATGGATGGATCTTTATTGTCACGACACTTTCACCTCACTTAACAGGCACGCTCCGCACAAGAAACATTACAAATATTTTTTTTCCAAATTACTATCGAGTGTTGAACTTAATTTTTGACTTTTTTCTACTCCCCTTGCCAAGAGAGTCCTCGGTATCATTTTAAAAATCAACTTTGGGAATCAGTCAGCAGAGCCTGAGGAAGATGACGATGATGATGATGATGATGACGATGATGGAGGAAACCCATGCTGTCAATTTGGGAACTCGATATGGGTTAGATGCCATTCAAAGATTGTCTATTCTGGCACGAGTACGTGACACTCGTGAAAAACAGGCCTCGAAATGGATTCTTCTTCTTCTTCTTCTTCTTCTTCCTCAGGTCACTTTCTGCATTTCGAAGGCACACCAGTGGGGCTGAAAGGCGACGAGGCTCACCTCGGTAGTTCGCCGTGGAAGGAAGTCCAGCTCCATCTGCGAGCTCTCCTTCTGCCACTACATTTCCCACAAGGCCTCGGCAACCATCCGCCTGCTGGTGAAAGTAAGCGTGGGTGAAAACCAAAAGGTGCCGATCCTCCATGTTGAATGTTTTCCAAATTTACACAACATGGGAATCGGCTTATTTGTTAACGTTACCTTCTTCACTTCTTTCTTTGCTTTGATTGCTGCCCCCCCATCTTCCTTCGGCAAATGTCTTCATTTCATTTCTTCCTTCATTGCCGTCCATCTTTGTGTTCCACTTCCTGTGAGCTGATGTAATTTTCTTTACATTTTGTCTTTTTGTCATCTTGCTTTTGTCCTTACATTGTTTTGAGTCACTCTCTGTGCGCTTATGAAAGCTTCACGTGTAAATCATATTTACCTACCGTATTGGCCCGAATATAAGACGGCCCTGATTATAAGACGACCCCCTCTTTTTCAAGACTCGGGTTTGAAAAAAGACTTTTTGAACACCAAATTCCTTTTTATACAGAAAATAATGACAGTTCATTTGAAAGAAATGATGAGGACAATATAATATAGTTGCTCGTCTGAACGCTGCATTAGTCACCGTGCGGTGCCCGGCCGCCGCCGCCGCCGCCGCCATGGGAAAAAGACTCGCGGAGGAATGACCTACTCGGCACGCCTTTTAATAGATTCCATACGCGGCGGCATGAGAGAGGCAACGATAAACCAAGACGCCGTCTGAAAAGCGTCGGGAAGCTTTGAAGGACCAAATTCTGTTTGCGAGCACCTTCGCCGGATGAAGCCAGCTTGCTACTTCTTGGGCCCGCGCGGCGTGTTTTCGTGATGATCTTCTCCACCCAGACGGAGAACGCCATGTGGGGGGCGGGGAACAAAACAGGCCATCGGGGGAATGGGCGCAAGCGGGCCCAGGTGCCGCAGAGGAACTTCCGGCTGATATTCCAGGGTGCGCGTTGGTGCGACGTGAGTGGCGGCGCCGCCGCCGCCTTGGACGACCTGAAATTCAAAGACTGCCCCCCGAGTGAGTGAGTGACGACGGCGGCGGGCGGCGTGAATGAAGAAACGATGTTTGCGTTTATCTTCGCAGGCGGTGCAATTTCACAGCGTGATGAGTTGAATGGGACCTGACGGGGGAGGGAGAAGCCATGTTTTTGATGTCGACGTTTGATGCTGCGCCGGGCCGCTCCGCTCGCTGCGTCCAAATGTGAACACGTTGCTCATTTCACTTTTTGACATCTTCCATCTTTTTGTCGTGCTTCCTGTTTGCTTCTTTCTTTCCTCCTTCCTAGCCTTTCTCTCTGCCTCTGTCCTTCCCCACAGCGGCGCACACTCCCTGTCCTTCCTTCCTTTCACTACATTTCTCTTTGTCTTTGTATTTACTCCCTTCCTTCCTCCCTTCCTTCCTTCCTTCATCTATTTATTCCATTCCCTAATGATGCTAATAACGCTGTAAACTTCTTGATCTCCTGTATTTACTTCACCTTCCTTCCTCCTTTCCTTCCTGTGCATTTTGACCTTCTTTGCTTCCTTCCCTCCTTCCTCTCTCCATTCTTTCCATCCTCTTATTCAACTCCCCGCGTGCTCCTATTCCCCTTATTCCTTGGTCCACTCCCTTGTTTTCTCCTTCACTCCGCCGTCGGCGCCTCCCGCTGCCTGTTCCAAGGCTGCCTTCCTCGCAGCCTTAAATGAGGCGCAGCGAGCGGAAAGATGCTCCGAGCTCCCCCTGACGGGCTTTTGTCAGCTTTTTTTCCACCGTTTGCATCCATCCGTGCAGAACGCAGGAAGGCTTTGTTTGAATAATGACCAGCAGATGTGTGTGCGTGTGCATGTATGCGTGTTTGCGGGTGTGTGATATATTGTTTCATGTTGAGAGGGAAGACATTGCATCTGTGCTGTATGTTACACATACAGCACCTTTGACAATAAAGTTTATCCAATCCAATCCAATCTATCCAGTACACCAAATTCATTCGCTGAGGGGTGCATGGGTGCTCAAACGAACCTTAGGGTCATATATGCGTGCTGGATATATGGATACTCGGCCATAGTTTCCGTTGTGTAGCGGGGGGGTGAAAGTACTCGGCAGTCCTGACAAACAACTGCGGTGGACATGAATTATTGTAAAATAAATAACATATTAGTCAGCTAGTAGTTGCAATTTGATTTGCCCCAATTTTCATTTTTTGGGGCCAGTTGAATTTGTTGATCGAATGCGTCATTGACCGATGAACACAGGGGAGCGGATCAATGACCTTTTCAAAATGAGAGGTCACACGGAGGCAACACGTGAACAATGGCACTCGCTGAGAGACAAGGACAAGTACAAAGTCCCCCTTTGTTTACCAGTCAGTCTACAAGTCTTAAATGTGGTATTGTCAAATGAAGAACTTCAGTGTCCTTAAAATGGCAAAGAGGTCTTCCTGTCACGTTGCGTGGTGGTGGTGGACCCCAAAGAGCAGGCACGAGGGAGGAGCAGGGTGTACTTGGCGAATTGTATTTAATAAAACAGAAAACTAAGTCCAAAACAAAGTCCAAAGTATCAAACAAAACACATGACTGAAGATAAAAACTCTAACAGAAACATGATTGAAACAAACCTGACAGCAGCAAACAAACAAACATGACAGTGGCAAAAAGCTACAAACAAACATGACAGTGGCAAAAGCTCCAATGACCCGACACTGAATGCTCGGGTGGGGTGGGAGTCCTTTTAAAGCACTAATTGCCAAATGACCAACAGGTGTGCAGCTCAGGGAGAGCCCTGCAGTGGCACCTGTTGGTCCCAAACCCAATCATGACAGTACCCCTCCCTCAAGGGACGGATCCCAGACGTCCCAAAGTTGTCCAAAAGGCTGCCTCGCCGGGGAACGGGAACTAAAAGCGATGGCAACCCTTGCCTCGCCGAAGAACAGGAACAAAAGCGACGGCGACCTTCGCCTCGCCAAGGAACAGGAACAAAAGCGACGGCAACCCTTGCCTCGCCGGTGAACAGGAGCGAAAAGCGACGGCAACCCTTGCCTCGCCAGGAACGGGAACTAAAAGCGACGGCGACCTTTTGGCTGGGCTTGGCCTGACGTGGACGGAGCTCGACGTAGCGGGGGACATGGGACAGCCGGACGTGAACAGGGGCTCGTCCTGACGTGGGCGTAGACGTGGCACGGCTCGTCGTCGACGTGAATGTGACTCAGCTCGAACAGACACGTGACGAGCCTCGGCTCAACGTGGACGCGGCTTGACGAGACGAAAACAGGACAGCTGCATCACCAGCACTGCCTGAAGGGGAAAAGGGTGTCGGCCGCAGACGTGCTCCGCCAGGCACATGGTGGAATAGGGACCAGTCCTTTGTACCTGCGGGATCCAGGTGGTCGGGTCATTCTGTCACGTTGCGTGGTGGTGGTGGACCCCAAAGAGCAGGCAGGAGGAAGGAGCAGGGTGTACTAGACGAATTGTATTTAATAAAACACAGAAAACTAAATCCAAAACAAAGTCCAAAGTATCAAACAAAACGCATGACTGAAGATAAAAACTCTAACTGAAACATGATTGAAACAAACCTGACAGCAGCAAGCAAACAAACAAACATGACAGTGGCAAAAAGCTACAATGACCCGACACTGAATGCTCGGGTGGGGTGGGAGTCCTTTTAAAGCACTAATTGCCAAATGACCAACAGGTGTGCAGCTCAGGGAGAGCCCTGCAGTGGCACCTGTTGGTCCCAAACCCAATCATGACACTTCCAACCTAGGAGTCTCCACCATCAACTAATTATTGTACCTAGCAAGCTAGGTAGCGACCTAGTTCATTTGTGTGTTTTACCTTTTTAGCCAGCTAGCAGTAGCTACCTACTTGGGACTTTTACATTTTAGCTTACATGCTTACATCTAGTTACATGCCTCCTTAGAAGTTAATGAGTTTGTTAGGTAGCTTAATAAATGAAGTTATAATTTGATCGGTAGGTAGGTTTGTTGCTAGATCAGTTAGCTAGCTAGCTAGCTACCTACCTACTTACCAGCCTACCTTCAGTACCTACAAATTGTTCAGATTCTTCTCCAGCTCTGCCCTTCTGAATAACTTCCAACTAAATTGTAATTGTACACCGTGACGCGCTACATTTCTCTCCCAAAGGTGGCGGGGGGGGGGGACTTCCTCTACATCCACTCAGTCGCTCAGCGAGAGGGTGACGTTGCCAAGGTGACCACCATTAGCGCCTTTCCAGCCAGCGTGGGCCTGTGTCACCTGCGCTTCTGGTTCTATCTCAGACGGGATGGGAACGCTGAAGGTGGCTGTGCAAATTCACAATTATTGCGGTTTTGCTGTCATTTTGGAGCGCAAGACTCTATTTTGAACAATCAACTTGTAGCCGCAGGGAAGAATGAAAGACAGTGGCAGGAAATCATGTATTTCTTTACAATCTCATAAAACGTAGTGCTATTGTGCACAACAACTACATACATATTTAAAAACACGTGTGCTTGTAATTTGGACTCCTAACATTGCATTCAATCTGTGTTTGGAGGTGTTCACGATCGGACCAAGTGGCACCCCGCTGCCGATGTGGGCCTTGGTCGGAAACCAAGCCGAGGGGCGGACGTACGCCGGCGTCATCCTGTCCGACCCGCCACCTTTTCCAGTGAGCTCTCAAGCGGAGGTGGGCGGAGACATGTGGACAGACATAGCCCCGGACGACATCACGTACACGGCAGAGTGCGTGGGCGGAGGTGAAGGCTTTTCCCGTTGACTTGCTGTATTCGGCAACTGGAGCCACCTAATGCGAATTAATTAATGACCTTGTTTACTTCCACCTACCTACATGCCTATTTATGTCAATAATATTTCTCATTCACTTCTCATTAACAAATGGACTGTCCAAATTAGCTAACTAGCTACCTTATCTCATTAACTTCCTCAGTGAATCAAAGTACCTCCTAGCTAGCTAGCTTTCTACCTTCCTTTCCATCTAACGAGCTAGTTTCATTAACCATTGTAATCAACCTACCTTTCTACTTGCCTGTCTACTTGCCTGCCTACCTAGCTATTTCATTAACTTCCTGAATTAAGATAACTAGAAAGGTAGCTAGCTAGCTAGCTAGCTACCTGCCCTCCTTTCTATTAATCGACCTAGGTGTGTAGCAAGCTACCTACCTACCTACCTACCTACCTACCTACCTACCTTTTCATCTATCGACCTAGCTAGCTAGGTGTGTAGCAAGCTACCTACCTACCTACCTACCTACCTACCTACCTTTTCATCTATCGACCTAGCTAGCTAGGTGTGTAGCAAGCTACCTACCTACCTACCTACCTACCTACCTACCTTTTCATCTATCGACCTAGCTAGCTAGGTGTGTAGCAAGCTACCTACCTACCTACCTACCTACCTGTGTCGACTCCTTTCAGTGTATCCCCAGGAGCTGGCAGTGCGGCGGTGAGTTTGACTGCTTCGACCAATCGGACGAAGAGGATTGCCCCACGGCCATACCAGGCACCCTTTGTCTGCTTGCGTTCCTCTTGAGAAGCGTTGCGATGGCTTTGCGGATTGTCTGCCTTTCCTCGCAGGCGAGTCCGGTTGTGACGGTAATGGCCCAAACAGTTTTTGCAGATGGAGACATCAACCCAAAGGAGACATCCATCCATTCATTTCTTTTCTTTTTTTTCACTATTCACATTCAGTGGTATCTTAGCCCATTTGATGAGTTTCAAATGAAAGATTTGTCTTGAAGTATCTTAAGCCGTACTTGAGTTATGTGGTTGACGTCTGAGTGAAGATCCCTCACACTGTGGGTGCTTGTTAGTCAGTCTATGTCCTGTTTGCTTGTCAGTATCTACCGGTAGCAGTTTTCTGCCAGATTTCAAGCATTTTTCCCCTTTTCCTGTCTCGACCGCACTGACCTTTGACATGGAAGCTTCAAGTCTGTTTATCTCCGTCGAGCAATCATCCAATTTGACCTTCCAATAACTACATTGGAATCATTTTGATGACTGCACTGCACTGCCATTCCCGTTGTTGCCAAGGCGATCCTTTTCGATGACTTAATCTCAAATCGGTGGCTTAGCCATGACACCTCTCGGGTTGGATTAGCAGTAGCATTGTGTTCACAGGCTAAAACCATTTGACAAGATATACTTTGGGGTCATTCAGTCACAATTGAGCATCTGGCGTCGGTAAGCATTTCTGGCTGGGAGATTCATCGATGTTGTTGATTAATTTGAGTTCGATGCTCAGGAAGGTAGATTTGTTTTCTTTTTTGCAAGAACATCCTGCATCCTCCTATTCACACACACACCCAAAAAACCCTCCTTACCGCTACCTTAAATGCGGTGCGAGAGACCTGTTTTTCGTGGTGACGTTTGCAATATCCGAGAAATGAATCGCTGACTTTTTAATATGCATGCTAATGCGGTGTCATAGCCATGGCAACGGCAAATGCATACTTGCCGTTCTTTGTTATTGAAGGGGGGGGGGCATTTTAGAGAGATGGTAGGCGCATGGTAAAAACATCGACAATTATGAACACGCACACACTCAACAACTCACGTTATCTTCCTTGGTGAGACCTAAAAATTCCATCTGTCTCACTCCGTCAAGCGTGTTGGAACCTGTAAATTGCACTGGCTTTCTTCCTCTGCCAGGCTGAGTGGGTTCTCGCCTTTATTTATCCCGACTGCGCCTCAATGGAATTGTTGATGGATCCCGCCGGTCAATATTTAAACACGGTACGTGCTTCTGGGTTGGCTCACTTTAACTTTTCAGCTACAATTCAGAAAGACGGTGCTTCTAGATGCCTTCATCAAGGTCTACAAAATTCGGTATGCCTTCAATTTGTCATTTTTGCCGCTGTCAGAACTGCGTGACACATTTTGCCTTCAACCCCTTCAATATTGGGATGGAATTAGCACGGCCACTTTTGACAAGTTTCCAAAGTGCTTTGTTTTTTTGGGGAGTGTGTGAGGGTGCCGAAATGATCAGGAAGTTGAAAGGGGGTCGGTTTCATGCATGTTAGCATTCTAAAGATTAGCCATAGCATGACATCACCCGTCCAGCGAGGCATGAGAAGTTCCCAAATGCCATGACGGGTCCACGCCATGTTCTATGTTAGCATGCCGACCGTTCTCGTGTTAGCATTCTAAAGATTAGCTTTAGCACCACAGCACCCGTCTAGTTAGGCATGAGAAGTTCTCAAATGACGGGTCCACGTCAGTTGTTAGCATGCTAGTAGGTAGCATCATCACAATGTCCATTGTGTCCAGGTCATGACAGTGTTTTTCTGTCCGCAGGTGTTATCTGGGCCGGAGCGGCAAGCGTCGCCATCGCCATGTGAGGGCAAAGCCACCACCACTCTCCACTCCGACGCCACGTGGGCGCTCCAGGACACGCAGCTAGCTGGGTAACAGTCCGACCATTTTACCACCTCTACGTTCACACGGTGCAGTTAGACAATAACAAATCCACGGCATGCGCCGGCATTGCCATCGGGTTGCTCCTGCTGGAAGTGAGCCCTTTTCTTTTTGGTTTTTTGTCTTCTTTTTGGAGCACGTTTTCTCTAAGTAGCAGATGTAAAATGGACGTGCTTCGTCTTCTTTACTCAGCAGAGCTCGTGCAGGAGAGACGCCAGGCTGTCCTTTGCCAATCCGCTGTACAATCATCATCAGCATCATCAGCATCATCATCATCATCGGAGCTCCGAGGCATAAGCGACATTTCCCAAGTGAGCAGATACATGCCTTGACAATCAAAATTAGAAACAGCAGCGTGGACGAGTACAACAGTCCCGTGTATTTTTTTTTTTTTCACTTGGGGCAGGATTCACAGGACTCGGCCGTAAGTGCCCCAAAGGTCCATAAAAAATAACAAAAGCAAACGTCTGCACTAATGATGTTAAAGGCTCTTGGTTCAGCAACAGTAGGTCGCTCCATCATCAGAATTGCTCAGATATTTTTTCCTGCTCAGTTGTTGCTAGGCAGAATTTACAGAGTTGGTTCACCGGACAACGGCAGCAATGCGACGCAATAGTGTTATTAAAAACATACCATTTCATATGTTTTGCACGGGGAGATTGACCATTAGCTTTTCTTTAATGAAAAATGTATTTGATACATATTGAAATTACCGACGACACTTTTGATCCTGCTCTGATTCTGATTCTCTCGGAGACCAAGTTAAACTGGTCCGACAGAGCGAGATGGCACAGATGCAGGGTGACGGGTTGGTCACAGGAGGAAAGCCCCCCCCGGAAAAAAGACAAACTCAGCTCAGTGCTCTTTTGCATCAACCCGATGACACTAGAACCAACGGCCTTGGCTCAAAGCAATCCAACTCTATGCACCTTTCTGCCCAGCTTGCACGCTCGCGGGCAGAGCTTCCCAAGCCGTCATTGTTTTTGCTTTGTTTTTGTGCGTCTCTGGTGGCTTCGGCATTCATGCCTCTGAATGGCACGTAGCGCCAGCACAAGCTCTTTGTGGAACTTGTGTTGGTGTTGTTGATGGGATCAGCTCACCCCGATGAGGGAGGGAGGGAGGGAGGGAGGCTTCATCGCCCCTGTTCAACCAGTTAGCCCAAACTGGGATGGGTGGTTCATATAGATCTAGATAGATATATAGAGATATATAGATAGATATATATATCTCTCACCTTTCTCACTTGTCAAGTGAAAGAATTACTTTGCAAGTTATCGCGACATCAACATCCTTTATTTCATTGGACACTAGATTTAGTCATTAAAAAGGTTTTTTGGGGGGTTAATAGCTGTTCTTCCTTTTACCGTTCTTGTCCAAATATGACGTCATACCATAATAATGATGAAAACACCGTTACTCACTTTTGATTTTTTTGGGTTAATATGCAAAGCTTAGGTCTTATTCCTAATTATTCTAATCAGTGTTTTTTTCTTTTAAATATCACGCGTCTCTCGATTTAACACGTTTGTTTTTGTTATGCATCTTCATTTGGATAGCACTTGTGCAAAAGGGTGACGTTTGCACTGTCTGGGCACTTTGATGTCATTTTTTAGTCGACAGCAAGTGTGCCGCCCTCTGCGATGGCTAAAAAAACGTTTGGATTTTGCTGCTTTATTGATATTCTACAAACGTAATATTAATCATATATATATATATATATATTACGTTTCGGGTAAGCTTTTAGTTTCTAAGCCTCTTTGACTGTGCGAGTGAATAAGAGTCAAATTTGCTTGTGCATCTTCAGTCAAGGCTACGTAAAGTGACCCCCAAAAAATGTCTGATTGAGAATTCCATTTTTGGAGCCCACATTTGGCTGAACCTAGACGTCTACACTCTTTTGCTAGCATTTACATTTTGATTTTCGTCCAAATCCATCCGTCATAGCCATCTGGTGATGGCACAACTTTCCCCCCGTTGAACTCATGCAGCAATATTTCATACTTTGAACTAGTGGAATGCCAAGTGAGTCATATTTGATCTTGAATCATGATTTGTATGCTGACATTTTATTTTTTTAATTATTGTTGATGGTTGGCGGGGGCGGGGGGGTTTCTGGCATATTGCCCAGCAAAAGACATTTAGCAGCCCATTAGAGGATTTCGGCGAGGTGGGTGGAGTGCTCGGGGAAATTCCGCATCTTTTACCGTTTCAGCGACGTGCTTTGCTCCTGATGTTCCATGTAAGTCCACGGAATTAATTCAATCATAGTGTGGTTAATATTGAGGTACGCTTGACTTGTAGAGTGAAAATAAAAGATGAAATCATATTTTCGAGCTGTTTTGGGGGAATGTCACCTTTTTTTGGCCGTTAGTCATGTACAAGCGAGGATATTTGAAGGCCCTCTCAAGTGTGAATATTTGAGGGCAGCAACCGAGTGATTTAGAAAAACAAAACGCTCCTTGATATTCTCATCTTTTCCGTGACCACTGCCAAAATGTCCATCGTGGGTGGGTCGCAATTAATTGGTAAGTGGTCCTCCCTGTAAGGGTGGCATAGGGAGCGCCATGGCAGGTGAAGGGGGAAAAAAACAACCAGCCAACGACCGACGCTCTCCCATGTCTGGCCGCCTGTGTGGAAAACACACATAACGGTGATGTCGTGGCGTCAACACTGCAGCACTTCTACCTGTTTCAAGGTGACCATAACTTCTGGCCACATATCAAGAATGTCCAAAATAAGAAAATGTTTATTATACCATATTTCTTCATGGAATGTTTGCACTAGTGGCAGTTTTAGAATATTTTCTCTTTCTAATAGCTTGGCTGAAATGATAACTAACTAAAAAAATAAATCAATCAGTCCTTCCAGTATTTCATACTTTGAACTAGTGGAATGCCAAGTGAGTCATATTTGATCTTGAGTGATTTGTATGTGGACTTTGTATTTATTTAGAAATACTGGGCCATATTAGGACACCGCCCCCCTCAAGCGCAATCAACATCTACTCTTGCGTTTTAGCAATGAAATCTGTATTTGTGAGTGCAACGTCTTTAGCATTGCACACAACTAACTAGCTAGCTAGCAACAGACAGTTAGCGTAGCAATCTTGATAGTTTCTCACTCGCCCGCAGTATTTCTCAGGTGAAATAATGTTCGTTACATCTTGATATTTGATGACATTTCTATTTGTTTGTAACTTCTCTGTGCGCTAGCTAGTGAGTGACTAGCTCAGTGAGATCGATAGAGATTTATTTTGCTTTGACGTTTTCTTTGTCACTACCATAGTGAGCGAGCTTAGCGGGCGATAGATATTTATGTAGAAATGTTTTGACGTTTTCCTAAAGTTGTCATTTCACTCGCACACAGTAGTCAGTTTAGCGCTAACCGAATACGCGAATGGCGGTAAAACGTTGGTCTTCCGGGTGTGTTCGCGCAGCATCCCAAAAGACGCCGTTTCATTGGCTGCAAGGGGCGGTGACGTCACAGGCGCACTTTTTTTCCTCCAGGAACGCAAACAACCGAACCTCAGACGCACGCCGAAGCACACCGCACCGGGAGAGCAGCTCCCGATGCGTTCAACTTGTCCCATTTGAATATTTCATTCCGATATTTTGGTTCTTTCTTGTTGGTTCACTTTGGAGGCGGGGAGGGAGGGGGGGCTGGCGCGCGACGCGCACTTGTGTGGGAAAAGGAAAGCTCCTCCGCGTGCAAGACAAAGCACTTTGTTTTTTTGCTTCGTTTACATTTCTTCTGCAAGACCAAGGAGAATCCGCCGCGTCGGATAGAGGCAGGGAGGGTGGTGGGGGCCACGAAGACGACCACCTCCCGGATATCTGCGGACATGGCGCTGGAGAGGAGACTGGACCTGCTCCTCGGACTTGTCCTGCTTGTGCGGTGTGTGCGCGACGCCGGAGCCCAGACCGGTAAGAACCGACCCCGCCATCCCACCCTCACATGTCGACCTGCTAACATTGACTTTCTTCTTGCACTTTGCTGACTCCAAGTGACATACATAGATGGGGGGGGGGATGTCATAATCACTCATGCGGTCTCACTTGATTCTTTTTTCTCGCGCTACTACAGTCCACATTTCTGTGTCCAAATCCCTCCTTGTGTCCTGGTTAAATAAAAACAAACACAACCGGGAGCTAAGTTAATGGAGAAAGATTGGAACCCCAACAATATGGCTTATGATGAACTTCCTAAATCACGCGAGCACTCAGCAATGAAGTGACTTTGTGGCCTGCATCCGTCAGAATGTCATTCTGACGTGCTGTGAGCGGTCGCGGCAGCACGTTGGCTTGCGTTTGGCATGTCAGCGTCGCAGTGGAGACATTCCAGGGTTGAATCCTTCCTTGCTGTCACATTGCCCAAGCGTGCTCGCCGACTACAGTACTTGGAATTTTCCATCGCTCCGAATACCATGCGTGTGATTATTGTGGCAGCATAGTGTCACAGCGGTTGGCCCGGCTGCTCCACATCGAGGTTTTGGGTTTGACTCCCTCCTGTGCGGAGTTTGCGTGTTCTGCCTGCGGCTGAAATAACAGCATCGTTTTTTTCAAAAATGGATGGATGTTTGGAATGACAGTTCTGAGATTTGATCAGCACCCAACACCGCGGCTCTGCGCGGGTTCAGGTTTCGATGTGATGGTGCTCCGTTGTAGCACGGACTCCCACGCCACTGCGCCTCTCCAATTAAAAGGTCCCTTTCCCGTCATGTGTCACAGGATCTTTTCCGCCAGTGTCATCATTCTCGCTGTGTGCTACATAAGTGCAGCCCACCCCCGTCCCGTCCTGTCCTCTACTTGAGCCGGGGAGTTCACATCACTTGTATTCCGCAGAGAAAAGTCGCCATCCCGACATCAGCCTCGCCCCCCCCCTGTCCCCCCTCCTTCCTGGAGCGTTTATTGCTGCCGGTGCACTTTCACCAGACGCTGGTTCGCTGAATACGTTCAGCTGCTGGCTGACAGTGATTGTAAATTAAAGCCGTGTGTGTGTGTCTGTGTGCGAGCCCCCTCCACCCCCGCTCCCAAGCTGCTCTTTGCTTCTTCTATGAGCGATGCTATCGAGTGGCACGCGTGTCGTGTTCATGCGCCAGCGTGCCTTTGACAGTTGAGTCCGTCTGCATGTGGGGCGCGTTTCAAGGTCCTCGCAGGCGGCGGCCGATGGGCTGGTTTCAAGAAAAGCCCCCCAACTGCATTTTTCCCCTTCCCTTCCCTTCTGTGCATTGAGCTTGTTTGTATGCAGGACAATCTATTTGGATATCTGGCTGTGGTGCTTCCTCACACCTGTAGCGTGACTTGTGCCTTCCCACGTTGCTTTCGGGGACGGCGGTCGGTCCCCACAGTGGACAGGCTAGCATGTTAGCGGGGTGCATGGAAGGCTTGGTGGAGGAGAGGCGCCCTAGCGGCTATGCTACGACATGGCGCCGCCCCGGCATGATTTGGGCCATGCCACTGACGTGAAGGTGGAAAAACCTTGTTGTTACCGTGGCAAAACAAAGCGTGGGTAACAGCATCTGGCGGGAATTACACAACGTCCTGCAAGCGTAGATGTCCCCCCCCCCCAAATTGGGGCTGATATCTGAGATCATTTGCGTCCCGAGTGGAAAAAAAGATGTTCCTCTCAGGCGGGGAATGCACCGGCATATGCAATGAGCGTGTGAACGGCGGCGGTGGTGCGTGTGTGTGTGTGTGCGAGCGTGTTAGCGGGCCGTGTCATCATGTGGTTTTCTTGAACGCTTCAGGACCGTTAATGTGCTGAGATTGTGGGGGCACGTGGAGAGCACCCGGATACCTTGTGGCTTCAGGAAACGCTTGCCGTAACAGCCCCCCCCCCTCCCCCTCCCCCGTCATGCTTTAGGTGACGACTGAGCAGCGAAGCACTTGGGTCTGTGGAAAAGTCGGCAATGGAAAAGTCAAGTGGCTGCCAAAAGCGACAGGAGGCGCGAAGGAGCATCACTTGAGGATCTCGCAAGCTCCGAGAAAAGCCGCTTGCGGAAAAGGTGGTGGTCGGTCAAGTTCAACCGATGGAGCGCATTCTGAGATTTCAGCCCTTACGTCTTGTGAAAAGTCGCCTTTTGAAAGCAGAGCGAGCCGAAGCCGAAGCTTCATGACCTCGTTCGGCAGCAGACCGTTCTGGAGCCAGTCTGAAAAGACGTCGACAAACGTCTTTGGGAGTGAATGACTTCACGCTGATCCGAATGACCAGTTGAAAGGGTCCGCCTTGAATGCATCATGGGGGTTGGGTGCTTTGAGAGCGGGGGGGTGCACAGACACGACAGGGGAGGGGGGGCGTCCCTCCATGACAGCCGTTGCGGGTTTCGCCATCCAAGCCAGAAGAGGGGTCGCCACCCGTCCCGGCCGGCGCATTAGTCACGCCCTGGAATCTCGTCGCCCCCACCCCTCCACGCCCACTCGGGCCGCTGTGGGAAGAAGCTCGGACGGGGGCGGCTTTAAAGCTGAGGAGTGGCGCGCCGCCGGGGGTTCAATAGACGCTGGAGACAAAGAGCCAAGAGGCCGCCGGTTCATGAAAAGCGGCGCGGTTAAGCCCCTCTTCAAAGTTTGCATCCTTTCACGCGGGCAACGCCGGCTCCTCAACTTCCCGCCGTCGCGGGATGCGCTTAGCGCTTAAGTCCACTTTCGGGGCCCGCTTGAAAGCTCGCAAGCCGGGAGACGTGTGATGGATCGGAGTTCAGGGAGAGACGACCGGCAATTTCCGCCTCCGATAAACATCTTCCCTTTTTCCTCTCCCTCCCGCAAAGGATCGGAAAGCGGCCGCCTGGCCGGCAGTCGGGCCGCTGCGGCTCCGGTCATTTCGTCCTCGGCTGGAGAACAATCGCGGTCACATTTCAGGGGGAGGATGCAGCTTCCTTCGTTTGCGTACACACACACGTCGCAAACGGAAGGATAGCTGTGCCGACAATCAGGTCTCCTTCGCCCATCGGGCGGCAGCTGCAAAAGTGCCGGCACTCGCACTTCTTTCAGCCACAATTGGATCGTCTAAAATGGCTGCTTCAAAGCAACATGCCAAACTTCCTGCGCCTGCGTGCGTGCGTGCCTGCGTGTGCGTGTCTTGTCCTAATGGAAACCAAATCAACCTATGAGATATGATGTTGATATCCATCCATCCATGTTCCCATCCGCTTAGGGTTCGGCCGGAGCCTCTCCCGGCCGTCTTCGGGTAGTGGGCGGGCGGGATACATGGCGAAAATACCCCCTGTATTTTCGCCCATGTAGGTTTCCTTGTAGAGGAGTTGCACTGTATAGCGCATGCTTGGCATCCTTGGCATGATTTCTTGTCCACTCCAGAAGCAACTCTGACCTCCTCTTGCTGCGCTCCTTCACGTGACCGTCTGGACGCACACGAGGGCGCTAAACACGTTGAAGCGGACGGTGTCGCCCGCGGCCAACGGCAGCGCTTGCCGGGAAGGAAGCGAACGAACGGCGCGGCGAGCGTGAAAACATCAAGACGGGCGCGGGCCAATAAGGGGCTTGGGGGGGCTCCTAATGGAAGCAAAATAACGAGCGAATGGGCCCATGACATTTCCACCTCATCGCTCGGCAGTTGAGACTCGTGAGTGCGAAGGGACATTCGTGACGCGGAAGTGCTGAATATCGCCGTACGCAGGCAACCTTTGTGATTCCGATGGTTCCGCGATTGTTAACGCCGCACAGAAGTCATTGGACACGCCCGCGCCGTGACTGACGGGCGCAGTGATTCCGCTGCGGGTCCAAACGTCCTCTGGCAGATTAGAAGTGACGGTCTCGCGCGGATAGGACAGCGATGAGGTGACAGGCGTGGTCGATAGGCAGCCGTTAAAAGGCTGACAAACCTTAGCCGACCCTCTCGGGGAGTCGCAATGAGCTTCGGAGCCCATCGCCTCGTCACGTATTTCTTCACTGCAAGAGCCGAAGAAACCCCAACTCGTCTTGATGTCATGCGATGAATGGACTTTTCCATAACGCGTGCTCGCCGTTCTCAGTGCGGCGAGCGAAGAGGTTTTGATAAGACCCCAAACTAACCTCTTAGGTAGGGGTCCTCAAAAGGTTGGGGACCCCTGCTCCAAATTGTCCCGAGGCCAGGAGAAAGCGGGTCTGAAAATGGATGGATGGATGCAGTACGATATTGGACCGCCTGCCTTTTTCGATCCACTATTTGAGCTTTTCGAAAATGAAACGCTTGCCTGGAGGAGATGGGCTCTCCGCTTCGGCAGCCGTTGTCCGCTGACTCATTTCTGGCCCGCTGCGAAAGAACGGAATGAGAGGAATGAGGGATGGGAATACCATGTGGGACTTCACATCTGTCCTGAAAACAAAAACAGGCGGCGGGGGGCCTTGTCCCAAAAGACAATGCACAAAAAGGGGATCGCGGTGAGCGATTCGACTGCCCGGTGAAAACGGATCGAGTTTGGACAGCAACAGGATCCGCCAACTTGCAAACGGCATTCATCCCATCGGGAACGTCAACGCGCAGGGCCTTTCCAAACCTTTTCAACGTCTTGACTTCTTCTTTTGCTTTGCCCTCAGGTTGGGCTTTTCCCTTCAGGGGTCGCCACAGCCAATCAGTTGCCTCCATCTAACTTGGCCCCGATGCATGCGCACTGTCAAGGTTAAAAAGGGAAAATCTTCAGTCACAAAAACAGGAACGTGGTTTCTTCCTCCCTGACGCAATCCTTCTGGGTCTCGCTAATTCTTACCGTCCACTTTTAATACTCAGCCCAAGTAATATCACACATCTGCACATCTTGTATTTCTTATTGGACGACTAGTCTTTCTTCCTCTTTGTATTTTTTCCCGCCATTCTTGGTGCCTCTTGGTACCGTACTCTTTTCCCACATGTCGGTCCCGGTCCTGCAAAGGCGATTATCGATGGCGATATCTTTGTGGGTGGCGGTGCGACCTTTGCAGACGCAGAATTGACCGTTTCTTGTCATGATTCTGTTTGTGACCACCGGGTGGCACTGTAGGGTTCTCCCTGCGGCTGCACACCTCTTGGTCACGATGTCATTAGTGCTTTCAAAGGACTCGCAGCCCACCCGAGCGAGCGAGCGAGCGAGCGAGCGCTCATCGTCGGGTCATTGTTGCTCTTTGCTGCTGTCAAGTTTGTTTGTTTGTTTGTTTGTTTGTTTGTTTGCCATGTTTTTGCTCATGTTTCTGTTATCAATAGTTTGGAGCTCAGTCATGGTTTTGGTTTGATACTTTTGGACTTTGTTTGTTTCGGTTTAGATTTCACAAGGTGACATTTCTAGCTCATCGCGTGTGGGCTCTTTTCTCTTTTAAAAACCGGTTTGTACCCTGCTTTAGACCGCAGACCTGCTTCAATAACATCAAGACCTGAACAGTGTCCACCTTTTTCCCCCCTCGGTGGAACCTTCACTCGAAGATTCTTCGATATCATTTGGAATAATGGCCTCATTCTTCTTGTTCGGGCTGTCATCTTGAAGGTTTTATTTGATGTTTCCTTGCAAAGTGGGTCAGTGTTTGGTGACTGACATCGCAGTGAATTATTTGGCTGACATCTAAATGTGTCTGCCAGTTACCTCGCGGGGACAAAGTGCAACAACACCGAACAGTCTGGCGCCTGCGTGCGGCCCTAAATCGAGTCCATCGTCATCTTTATCCGCTTTGATTCCCTTCGTATGATAGCCAAGGTGAGGTTGTCGCTCAGATCCAGAGCCAAATATCTCTAATGCGTTGGAGCCAGTTGGCTGGAGATAGGGGAAGTTTTCTGTTCTACTTGTGAGCTAAAGTTCCACATGAGCTTACTTTACACTGGTCAAGGTCTTCTGGTTCAGTGACTAGATCGAGGAGCCCGACATGTTGGGGCAGGTTTTGATGTAGAGACCTGCCTGGCAGACGGCATCGTAAAAAAAAACCCCCACCAAAAAAAGGCAGAGATTGATGAGAGGGAACGACAAAGGAGCACGCGACTCAAGTGTCTTCACAAGGAGCCGGCCGGGGGGACGGGGGGGTGTTTTTCTGCTGCATCGCTCACTTGCTGCGGCAGAGACGAGTCTCTGGCAAACAGACCATGACTTGTCTGGCGTGGATCGCTGCTAACGAGGATGTCAAACTCGTTTTGTTTTTATCGCAGGCCGCCATCGATGTTGCGGTGGCACCCTCGTTCGATTACAATTTGTTTGTTTTTGCCCACAAACTGATCGCTATCTTTCAACAGTCGAGAACAAGTCCGGGTGATGCAAATCTTTGCAGATTCCCATGACGTGAAGGATTTGACCTTCCAAACGGGACTTCAATCTTTCACACAGACCAGCTAAGGGAACCGGAACTCTCTTCCAATTTCCCAAAAAGTCCGCTCAGCATGATCGGAAAATCACTTTGAGAAGGAGACTGCACCACAAACCCGAGCAAGACCGGTCTTGTCCGGTCTTGTCCGCTTGCCAGACAGTAAACGGACAGTTCTGTGCGCTTTATGTTATGGGTTTATGAATGCGTGACTACATTTGCGGCAGGCAGAAAAGCTTTGATGGTTTTCCTTGATAGTTTTTATTGCCGCTCTGAAAACATCCCGCTCGGTCTGAATTGTGCCACATCTTTCCTTTCGGGCTGTCTTTCGTCTCCGGGGCCCCTGAATTGGATCAATGGAAGCCCTGAGAGGAAGAACTAGCAGGAGGCCCGGGGGCGCCGGTGGCAGGCTGCCCGGGGGCGTGACAGCGACGCGGGGAGGGACGGAACCAAAGGCCCCAAGACACTATGCTGAAACCGGAACGTGACTTAAGGCTTATGGACTTTGGACGGAAAATCTGTTGCGAGCTGATGTCGAGAGGTAGCTTGAGTAGAAGCCAGTGCCTAAAAAGATGCAGTTCATACACCGTCTCATCAATCAATCAATACCCGTTGGACAAGAACAAGCACCTTCGGAGTCTCTGGAAGACCGGTCCAATCGATTCCTATTAGAGGGACGACGTAAAAGTGATCGATCGGATAAAAGCAAGTCTTGATTTTGCCAGCAGACTGTGACATGATGTTCCCCAACAGGAGTAAACATACGGTTGCTGTCCAGTGGTTCGAGTTTGTTTTTCTGGAGCAGTTTACAACGACACCAGAACCGTTATTAGACGTGCAGCGCGGTGGCCAAGTGGTTCGCCTTCCTGTGCAGAGTTCACATACCGTCCCCGTGGTCATGTTGCTTTTCCCTGGGACCTGTTGCGTTCCAAATAGAGTTCCTGATGACTCTGGATCAGGGGTGCCCCAATACGTCGATCGCAATCGACCGGGAGCTCGCAGACCGGTCCCAAGTCATTCGCGAGAGGTCCAGAGGGGGAAAATAAACCCCACCCACCCAAAACATTTGTGTCCTTGCGCGTGTTATTAATATGATTTATTTTGGTGTTCGTGCACACCGCACTTGTAGCATCCGATCAGTTTCACTTTCACAAAAAGTATTTAGAAAATCAAATGACAAAGCAGGTCACCTTTAATTTACGCCGGCGCGTCAACTGCATCGCCGGAAGTTGTTAGCGGTCAGCAAAACGTTCACAAACTCTTGTGTCGACTTGATCTTTCCGTTTTGTTCATCACGGAACGCGTGCGTAAGTGCGTGCGTAAGCTCATTTTGAAAGCAAACAGGAAGCTGTAGCATCCATTGACCCCCCAAAAAAGAGATCTCCTGTCCCACGTAAATCCGCGTCAATTCCAAGCCGCGACTCCCAGTTCCCCGTGCGCATCTGCGCTCTGCGCTGACGCTGCTTTCTCCTCATCGTCGCCTCCACAACCCAGAATAACAAATGATAAAGATTCATAAATCGAGCTGCCCTTTGCTAGCCATCACCCGAGATGTGCAGTACATCTCACGTTTTCAAACAATCTCACACTTACAGCTTTCAGTGTGAAATTTCCACAAAGACAAAATGTGGATCTTCCTTTCGTAACAAATCACTCCCGTAAGGCATAGCTGAGTGACAAATTCAAGGACAATGCAATTTGATGGTCGAATCCTTTTCTCACGACTGGACGCACTCACTTCCGCAGTTAGTTGGTTCGCCAAGACAAAATAGCGGCAATTGATGTTGAGTATCGGCGAGGGTCATAGTGCGGGCTTTTGTGCTGCATCTCCACAAGACGCATCCTCCAGACCATTTCCAATTTTCAGCTCTGTTGAGCAAAGCTCGAGGCAGACAGACTGTGGGAAGGGTGAATGCACAGATGTGGCTGTGCGTGTGTGTGTGTGTGTGTGTGTGCGCTTTGATTTAAGTCTGACTGAGCTCCAACCATCCCTGTCCTGTCCTAATGCCATTTTCTAGCTCTGTTAGCCTGTGACCTTGGAGAACAGAGTAATCTCGCCACCGCTTTGTGGAGCCCCAAAAGGAATCCTCTTTTCTAGAACAAGCCCGGGTGTCCAATGATGCGTGATGCGTTGCTCTGGCACCCAATCGTATGGCTGAGAGTCGAAAAATGGAGCAGTCAGTCACTCAATCTTTTGAAAGAAGAGAAAGACGATGTGCCTGACCAGAATCGCAAACCCATAAAAGCACCCGGGACACCGATAGCCCCTCCCCTTTTTTGCCCCTTTTGTTTGGTGTCTATCCCGCCAACATTTTCAGCTCGCCGCACTGACCAAGTGGCTAACCACCAATGACACGAAGAACGCCGCGGCGGTGACGGCGGGCGGGCTCCTTGCCTGGCCCGCCAAAGGCCCGCCGCCGTGTTGCGGGTTTCTCCCCCCCACGTGCCTGTCGCACTTTGTATCCGGCATACTGGCTTGTTTCAGCGAACTGCTTGATATTGTCAGAAATCATGCGGCTGACAACAACAAAAATCATCTGTGATAGATTATAAAACGTTTGTCGAGCAAGAACGCAAATCTTTTTTTTTTCCCAAGTCACGATTTGAGGTCACAAGAACATTTCCATTCCACCCCGTTTGTGTTTTTCCTTCTCTAATGCCCTAATATGCGGCCAAAGCCACGTCTAATACCAAAGTAGTAAGATCGGTCAAAAACGGGATTCGTCCCGACTATTTTCAAACTTTTGCATGTCGGGGGAGGAGCTAAATTCAGCCCGGGTTGTAAGCAGAAGTTGTGGAGAGTTTGCTCTGCGTTGTTCTTTCAACACAAATCATCTGTAAGCCATTCATTCATTCATTCATTCATTCATTCATTCATTCATGGTCCTGTTGGAAAATGACACGACATTGAAATGACGTCAAATTGTTTTGGGGTTCGTCATTTGCGGCATATTTCCGATTTACAGAGTTTGCAGGTTCACGAGGAGCCGTAATGGAGCCGTAACGCGGCATCCCGTTATTTGGAAATGAGGCGCTGCTTTTGCTAAACCCTCTTTAACCGTCATGACTCGAGCCAGAGTCATAATTCGAAATCACTTTCAGAGCAGTGCCGCTCTCCAAACGTATGCGCCAATACCCATTGAAATTGTTGCCCATTAAGCTATAAAAATAAAATAAAAGGCTGCAATCGTTGAGCCCCTTTGGTTCAGTCACACTATCGATTTTGCTATTTTACGAAACATCTGATGCACCGCGTCAAGTGGGCGTCTTTGCGGCGGGGCATAGTTGAGCAAGGCATTCTTTTTGAAATTGGAACGTGCCCTAGGAAGTGTCGTGAACATTTTCCAAGCTAATAAATGCTCCTCTGGTTGCTTGCGCATTCTCTCCCATGCGCTTGACGTTATGCCAGGGGGAGGGAGCGCAGCGCTATTTCATCAAAAGCTCAGATCAGGATGTTGTTTAGGATCCCGATTGCGTCAGGTGTTACCGTCAGGTTCTGAAATCAACCCAGTCTTGTTTTGGATTCCAGAAATGCAGGCTCAGGCAAAGCGCGATAACAAAAATATTTTGTTACAGAAAAGCACACCGACAGATTACAAACTGAAATCGCTGCTCGCAAGGAGCCAGGAAAAAAAACAAAAAACAAAAACAAAGGTACAAGAGAACACTGAGAATACACAAAGGAAATAAGGCGTAACTCAACTTACGAAAATGATTGGGTCTGGAAGTCAAGACACGTTTTCCATGTAAGTGCCCTAATTCGTTCCAACACCCCCCAAATTTCAGACATAAATGGTTCATGAAGCATAAAAATGCATCCAAAGACATGTTACAATGAGATGATTGCGCAATAAATGAGAGTTGTGCATCATGTAAAAAACAAAGAAGAAAGAATCAAACTTTCTCTCATTTAACTTTTAAACTGCGTCCTCATTGTTTTTTGCCCTCTTGAATTCACGTTCTCTCTCGGAAGTGGTTTTTGCCTGGCGTTGTGTCAAGAACTGATCCGAGGACGTTTGCTTCTGTCGGCTTTTGACAATCCTTCGAAAACGTCCCAGGCAAACACCAGAATAGTGAGCAATCGCCCGTTTGGCGAAGACTTTTTCTGGGTGATTCACATTTATGGAAAACTGTCAGAACGCCTTGGGGGGGGGGGGGAATGACGAGGACGCTGCCTAGACACATATCTCTCTGTTTACAAGCATAGACACATTCGGTAGAGGTCCCTCTTAGCCAATGGGATGCCGGGAAGATGCTCGCTAATAGCCAATGGCAGAGCAGCTACAAGTATGTTGCCTTCAGGAAAGTCGGAGCTGCGACTCGCAGCCTATGCTCTATTTTTATCTTTTGTATCTTGAAATGTCTTTCGTAACAAGAGGCGATATTTTCCCGTTGAGACGTTTCATAACCTGAAAATTTCGTATGAAGAGACGTTCGTTAAGTCGAGGTACCACGCTATCACAAGTCCAATAACCAAGATTGATAAAAAAGGAATAAGGAAAAGACTGCGCTTGCAAAGTTCTACGACTACGAAAGATATCCAGGAGACTAGAATGCAACACTCGAAGCACAACGGCGAGCAAGGTCAATAATCCGACAAGAGACGAACGAGGCAGCTCGGCAGTCCACAAATACTTGGCAGGCTTGATTGGTCAACGCGGAACAGGTGCGCCTGCCGGAGGGAAACGCCCTCCACTCCAACTGGGGCTGAAAACAAAAAGAGACGGACGGACATGACCGTCGCAGTCAGAATGATTATTTTCGGATCCTTTGTAACTCTGCGTTCATGGCTCATTTTTTCATTTTTATTTTGACTGAACTTTTTCTTGAGTCCAATAATAGACAGAGTTGACCCCGCCTCCAAATTTGATATAAAGGAAAAAAACCCCTGCTGTTTACTTGCCGTTCTGGTCTCCAACACCGTTTTGGTGGCGGCCATTGCACAGTGAGTCCTTTTTACACTGCCACATCCACCACAAGTGGGAGAGAGAGAGAGCAGCCTTTTTTGTTTTGTTTTGTTTTTTTATCTGCAGCTCCAATCTGAAGCCCTGAGGAGGTCTGTGGCCGAGTGTTTTGACTGGGACAAAACGGGACTAATCATCCATGAAAGCAGAAACGATAGGGTAGATAGAGACCACCAGGAATTGAAAGTGCCTGCGCGTTCAGTGAGTAAACTAGGAAAACTCGTTCGGCAAGAGACAAGAAGTGCCTCATATTCTCGCCACACATCAGGCGTGTCATGGTTGCAGCTGCCATCCAAACCCTGAACAGGATAAATAAGTGGTTTCGAAAATGGGAGGGAGGGGTGGAGGACTTCGGTCGTCGTCAGAATTTTGTCAACAATTTTAGGAGATTCCACTCCATGTGATGGTTGCCGTGCACATTACCGTATTTTCCGCACAATAAGGAGCACTTAAAAACATTCCATTTTCTCCAAAGCCGACGGTGCGCCTTATAAGCCGATGCGTCCATTATATGGATCAGTATTCTGAGTTCTTGGACGGATTTAAAACAAAAATGTTCTGTAAAGCGCTTTGTTACAGCTGCAGTGGTTTTGAAAGCTCGATATAAATAAAGCTGTTGTATTGTGTTGCATTCCCTTTAGTGTAGCTCCATCTAGTGGATGCATAACGCAACCGCAGCCATTCCTGTTACTTCTATTTTACGCGCCTTGTAAATAATGCCCTATATATGAAAAGCGTTTTGAAATAGGCCATTCGTTGGCGGTGCGCCTTGTACTCCGAAGCGCCTCGTCGCGCGGAAAATACGGTCATTTAAAGGTAGCGTCGCCAATAACTGCTTAGCATTGCTTATGCGTTTAATTGAGATGACAAAGTAAAAGACAATACTGTCGCACATTTCAAAACCTTTATTAAAAATGTTTTGTGAACGTGTTCGTCCAGCTAATCAATGCGACTGCAAAAAAATGTGCAAATATTTGCTGCTGTGACAAAGAAAGATTGTATTAGTTGACTTGTGAAAAAGAAATGAGGCTGCCGCGGCGCTAACTAGAAGTGAAGCGACCACGGCGGACGGCTTCTCGTGTTATCGGGTTACGGGGTGCCTGGAAGGGTTCAGGTCTCCAACATTGTTGACAAAATGCCAGTCAAAATATGACGTTCCAATCTTCTTCACAATATGAGTGCAGTACTCACTTTTGTGCCACCTACAGACCTTCCTCCCGCCTCCGGAAAACGGACGGCTAGAATGTCATCTTCTATTCAGTGGAGAAGAGGCTGAAGCGACGCTTACATCAGCCTCATTCGTATTTTGGCGCCGAGAAAAGCTCTTTTCTCTTCGGCTACAACGCGGCAGCAGCTTATTTCTTGTGCGTCTGTGACAGGGAGTCAAGTGGGTCCAGAATAAAAAAAGCTTCGGCGGGGGCGTGGGCGAGACCTCCATTCTGCAGCTTTATGACCTGCTACAAGTGCTTGAAAAGTGGAACAAAATGACGGCGAGCCGCCGCGCTGACTCTGGAAGGTCTGGCCTACGAAGCCGCCAAAATAGGCCAAGGCCCTGCAAGGAGACGGGAGAAGGGGAACGATTTGCTTGTGTGACAGTCCCACACCGAGGCGACGCTTTATCCCCTCCGGGGGCGGGGGTTCATTTTAGCTGTCCCTCTGTGGTGCTGCAGGCATGACAAATGACAGGCTCCGTCATAATAGACAGTGTCAACAAATCACAGAGAAGAGAAAGACAGGTTCCTTTTTTTTCTTGTCAGTGGTGACTCGATGGGAAAAAATGGTCATCAAAGCCTTTCGCTGCATTTTTCAGCGTAGTGGTACCTCTACTTGGGAACGTCTCTTCATACGGAATACCTCAACAGGAAAAGATTGCCTCTTGTTACCAAAGAAATTTCAAGATACGAAAGGTCAAAATACAGTCAAAATACAGAGTTTCTCTGCCATTGGCTATTAGCGAGCATCATCCCGGCATCCCATTGGCTAAGAGGGACCTCTACCGTACATGTCTATGCTTGCAAATAGAGCGATATGTGTCCATGCAGCGTCCTCGTCATTCGCCCCTCGGGCCATGAGGTGTTCCGTTAGTTTGACGTAAATGTGAATCCTCCAGAAAAAGTCTGTGTCAGAAACATTTGGGTCTGAATTTTGGGGGGGGCTTGGAACGGATTAGGGCATTTACATGGAAAACGCGTCTCGACTTACAAAATGTTCTAGTTCCGAAATTTCTTCCGGAACCAATGAATTTCGTAAGTAGAGGTACCACCGTACCACTTTAGAGGAGTTATTTAATCAAAGATTAGTGGTATGCTGTTTGATTTGGATTGTGCATCGATTAGCAGGCAGCGCCAAATATTACGCGGCGGACGACACTTTGGATGAGTTCTGCCTTTTGGCTGGGTTTGAACATAAACAGCACTTTTGTGGTGCATGACACGCCTGGAGACATATGGATGGTGTAATGCATTTGTAAAGCTTATTAAAGTCCCCGGGCTCGCTTCCAACGAGCGCTTTCTCATTTTCGAATGTGGGAAAATCTGCAAATGAATGACGGCGCGACCGACCTTTCATTTCGTCGTCTCGCCCTGATTGTTTTATCGTAATCTGTCTTTCGTTAAATGCGCCGGGATTTATGAAGTTTGTGGTCCTGGCTCAAGTTTGTTCAGGCATCATCCCTGTCTTTCCACCGCTGTTCTCCAATCGTCTTTAGACGCATCATCTCCAGCGGTTCATTGCTCTCACTGTGCTTCATTCTTATCACGAGGCTAACCGTGCAACGCGCCGGTTTGCAAACTGACCTTGATGCTGGATGAGCCGTGCATTTTTCAAAAACTCGGGAGATGCATATGGCGGCCATCGCGCCAGTGAAATAAATCTACCGTATTTTCCGAGCATTGGGCGCACCGTATTGTAGGGCGCAGTCTCAGTCAGGGCTGCTATTTCTGCGTTTGACACATCCACAAAACGCACCGTATTATTGGGCGCAGCCAGACGTGGTCAAACATACGCCAGCTAAAACACATACGGCCTGCATGCACGCACGCTAAAAACGCGTTAGCTTGAAGCATAGCCTAGCATGCTAAGACATGCTAAAAACACGTTTTTAAAAAGGCAACGGAAGCAAAACTGAGATCGTTGTACTTGATTTCGCCATCTTACAATGTACTCACGTTTTTCGATCAATCATCACCCTTCACTGATTGGCCGGCTGCTTTCCCGCATGCCTGTCGTCACTCACTTCCGCCTTTTCTCTCTATAAACAGCGTGTCGGCTCTCAGTCAGGCTTTGGAACTCGGCTCATACACTAGACGCTCCACATTATAAGGCGTCCTGTCCATTTTGGAGAAAATTGAAGACTTAATGGCGCCTTATGGTCGTGAAAATACGGTACTTGACCAATTACTCCTCGCTACCTCAGCTTTGGGCCAATTAAAAGCTGCGATTTGCTTATGGAGTCTCACATAAATCCGACATCCTTGCTTGCACGCGACATTTCTAGCTCGATTGCAACTCGTTTGTTTTTGATCTAGCGTTGCACGGCAAGAAATATTTTGGACTTGGAACAACAACAACAACAAACCTCGGGGCAAAAGTTTCCAATGTGGATAAATCTCCGTTGATTTTTTAAATTTTTTTTCAAAAGTTATGCCTCAAGAGATTGGAAAAAGTTCTCAACCCTGACTGTGTTTTTGCCATCCCGCTCTCAGTTAGCAATATGCTAGCAATGTAAGCAGTGCACGCCAGTGCAGATAGGCTTTGAACTACGAAAAAAAAACAAAAACGTTTTTTCCTGATAAACAAACTCCATTTAATTGATGGAATCAATGAATCTTACAAACCTGAAGCGCTAACTTTCTCGCCTCCCCCTCAGGGGTCTCTCACTCCTACGTGCAAGGTGGGCAAGTGGTGGACGAGGACGTGATGGTGGACACCAAGACACACGCGCACCGCTGGAGGAGATGGCTTCCAAACAGCCCGCCAAACATGGACAGTAACAGGGCCAGTCCGGAGCAGGAGCAGGAACGCCAGGAGGAAGAGGAGGCGGCGGCGGCGGCGGCGCAGGAGGAGGCGCAAACCGAGCGCTTCCCGGGCCCGATTTCAGCCGAGGACACCGGCAACAGCTCACAAATTGAGGTAGCGGGTATTTTATTTGATGTTATTCCTCTGAGGACCATTTTATATTTCTGAAAATATGATATGATATTATGAATATTGTCATTTATTTCTGGTGAACAAATAATTAGGACCTGGGAAAACTTTGCAATTTTCCACACCACTAGACCAAAAGAACATTTTAACGATCGTTGCGTTGTCGAGCATCTTCCGTTCAAATCCAAAACTGCCCGACGCGGCGCCCATTCATCGGAAATAAATCCATAAAGTCCGCCGGGAAAAGTAGTCGGCCGTCGCAGGAGCAGCCATGAATCGCTCCGGGCAATCACATGTTTGCAAATGAAGTGCGTGGATTAATATCGGATACCGAATCGAGACCACGGGGCCTCATTTGTTCGCCCGCCTTTATGCAGGCGCTGGGTTTCGAAATTGGAACCAGAAGGCAGGACCGGAAAAGAAGTGAGACGACACGCAACGCAGACTTCAAGTTTGTTTGGGCCTGCCGAATGGCTTGCTAACAATCACTCCTCGCATCACCTTTATGGCCACTTGACACCACTGAAGAAATCGCTCCGTCGTTTTTATGGACTCTCTGCTGCGGTTGTATTTGGGTTAACCGGTGCCACCCGGCCAGCTTGGGATCCCTCTCACCTGGTAGTGCGGGTTTATAAAAGTGTCGGCGCGGTGGCAGCAGACGCCGTGGCGCCTGGAGGCGCCGAATCACTCGTTCTCCAGGTCATGAACCCCGATTGAGACCGTTGGCCAAGATGGCCTTGAGCAAGAAGAAGGAAGAGTCGGCGAGATGTAATTGGCGAGTCCGTGTTCGGACGCGCTTGGAGTCAAAGTCGGACGCATACATGTGGATGTAACAGCTGAGCGGTGTTTCGAATGTGAAAGAGCCCAAAATTCGGGGGACCGAATTCCGTCTTAACTACACACAGAAGGAGTTGTTCTCATCGCCCATCGATGCCCGATGATTTTGCAAGCAGATTAGGGAGGGGGGAAAAAAAATCATTGGACACAACCCACATCGCAAGATAATCATTCAGGATCATCTTCCGGGGACGTGCGATAATGGCGCAATTGCTGACTTGAAGAGAAAGAGAGAAAAAAAAGGTGCAAATTCAGATGATCAGCTCGACCTGACTTCATCTTCTTTCCTCCAAAGACCTTCTCAGTCCATTCTGTTTTCTTTGCTTCCCAAACAGTTCACAGATCAAGTGCAGTGGTAGCTCTGCTTCTGAAAATCATTGTTCTGGAAGAAATGTCTTCACTGGAAAAAGTTGTAAGTCGAGACGCGTTTTCCATGTCGATGCCCTAATCCGTTCCAAGCCCCCCCAAAATTCAGACCCAAATGTTTTGTAAAGCATAAAAGTGCATCCAAATAGTAACAAATACATTTTACAATGACATTGTTGGACAATAAATGAAAGTTGTCCATGATGTAAAAACAAAGAATAGAGTAAAGAATCCAAATGAGGGTCATTGAACTTTTAACTGCGTCCTCCTCGGGTTTTTTGCCCTCTTTAGCTCATGTTCCCTCCCAGAAGTGGTTTTTGCCTGGCGTTTTGTCAAGAACTGCTTTTGTCGGCTTTTAACAATCCTTCAAAAATGTCCAAGGAAAACCTCCGCATAGCCTGAGCCAATGGGATGCCAGGATGATGCCAATGGCAGAGCAGCTAGACGTATGTTGCCTTCAGGAAACTCTGAGCTGCGACAAGCAGCCTGTACTCTATTTGGACCTTTCGTATCTTAAAATTTCTTTCGTAACAAGAGGCAATGTTTTCTTGTTGAGGCGTTTCGTAACTTGAACATTTCGTATGAAGAGACGTTCGTTAAGTCGAGGTACTGCTGTATTTATTCCGAATAAAAAAATGCAATGGCATGACAATTAGTAGAATGGCAATAAGTTTACGCTCCCAACGTTTTTCAGCTTGAACATCTGCTCGCGTCCACGGCGAATGAGCCGATGCGGGGTGCTGACCTCGGACCTTGGCGAACCCTTTGAAAAAATCCGCTCACGGCTGTCCGTCACAATTTGGGGGTCTGCTCTGCTCTGCTCTGCGAGCGGCGTCGATGCACAGACCGAGCAGACGAGCGTAGCGCATGCCGCGGCCCACGCCCTGCTGGATGTTACATTCTACACCCTCCTCCTTTTCCAAATACCGCATCGTATGTCGACACCGCTTCGGAGAGCCCAGACAGATATATTCCCCCCCCCCGCGTGCCGTCCCAAAGCACTCGCGTCGATTCTGCGGCCTCTTTTTCACACCCCGCTGCTCATATTTACACTACGTCGGTCTGTCTTGAGGCTTTAACCGACGGCAGACGTGACGCTTTGCCAGGAAAAGCAAACTGGAGTACGCGGGGTCCGACCGGGACCCCGATTGTGTGGCTCCTTCTAATGTGCGGTAATGGGAGGTGCGCTTGCTTTACAGCGGCCAGATTTCATGTCTGAGGCCACACGCGCGGAGGGCCTTTTGAGCAGGGGATTCCCACAGCTCGGATTCCCAGTACTGCTCTTTGCTGAGGTTGCACGCCCGTGCGCCGTGGTGGGAAGTGTCCAACTCCGACTACTTTTGTTATAAATTCACCATTTTTTGCAGGACTCGGTTCACCCCACCAAAACAACTGGAACAGGTTGTTTGGACAGCGTAAATTCAACTGCCTCTCTGACTGCGCTTTATTTATATAGCGCGTTTACAGCAACCGCAGCTGGAACAGAGCGCTGTACACAAACTTCACATAATAACAATAACCCGGCGAGAAATGACCAAACTAAATAAAAAGACATCATCGGCACGTCACAATGTGGCAGATGTGCCCCGTCTTTTATCCGTGGGGTCTACACATGACAGAAAAAGCAATTTCCTGCAAAGGGACAAATCAAGGCGGTCTAAAAAGCCCTTTAAAAAACAGGCTGGCATTTCGGGATTGTCAGAGGAACATGAAAGCGGTGCTTGTTAAAAAAAAAAAAGGACAGACTTTTATTGTTTCCTGCCCCAAAATTAGGCTGCTTGTGTCACGGGGGCTTCCTGTCGCTATGCTCCTCCATGCCTGCAGTCGTAAGATGCATCACAGCCGCCTGCACCTTTGTAGCTCCAAAATCTTGTCCAAAAAGTTGCCGTTTCAGGGACTCCACTTTGAAACGGGAGGTTGTTTGTCGGAACGTCTACGGTAATATTGGGACACGTCACTCAATGGCGACAAACTTGAACTCAAGCAAAAACTTCAGATAAGTGGCTGATTTATCGTCCCTTCTGGGGAATACACGACTCGCCTCCACATCGTGTTCACCTCGAGACTGGAGATAAGAAACATCTCATTCCAAAGGGGTGTTCCCCTCTCAGCCATTTGATTGAAGCCAACACTGCCGGGCGCCTTTCATCAGCGCTAAGGCGGACAAATCAAGTCAGAAGTCGAAAACTCCCACGGGGGGCAGCCTGAATCGGCGCAGAGACCTTGTAAATGGGTTCGAGCATCCAGACGATAAGCACGGGATATTTGGGGAGGTACGAAAGGTCGGAGAAGGACGCCCGGTGACCTCAGCCATGATTGTTGGCGGAGACGGGCTGCCGATCAAAACGCCGTTCTTGCCCCAAAGACATTGTAAACGTGACCATGATTCTGTGCCTAGCCAACCCAACCGCATCGTTGTGTTGCAGACTCTGGCCGTTGCTTGAAAGTGGCTGTGGATCTTCACCCGGGCTAGCCGATCTTGTCAAGAGCTGGGCAATTGTAAATTAGCAACAGCGGGGGGTGGAACTGCAGAACTCACCCCTCACAGACAACAACAACAAATGTGGTTGTTTGGTTTCACCTTTGACCTTTGACGGCTGGCCCGGCACCCCAGAGAAACCGGCAAATGTAAATAAGCCGTTGAAAAGTCCAGCCTCCATATGGCTCGTTTAACTAGACAGACGGGCAAGATGAGATGGAGTCTAATTTTAGATGACGTCACTGCGCGTCGGCCAATTACAGTCCGCCATCTGGCGCTCCTCCAACAGATGTGGGGAGTTCGAAAACACGGAGCGCATCCCGATTTAGAAAGAAATTAGGATGCTACAATCTTTTTGGGGGGCAAATTGTAGAGTCCTTATCTTGTGTTGTTGCTCCCCCCACGCAGGAGGACACGGACCACAACTACTACACATCCAAACTGTACAGCCCGACGGATCCGACCGGCGAGGGCTTGTGGGTAAACATCGAGCAGATGGACAAGGAGAAAGTGAAGATTCACGGGATTCTGTCCAACACGCACAGACAAGCGGCGGTGAGTCGACGCGACGGCGACCGAGCTCATTGATTTTCCTGCGCTTGGACGTTTGCTAGATCATGACATCAAAGTTTGGGTCCTGCGCAGAAACGCAAAACAGACAAAAGAGCAATTTGAGGTCACTTGGCCTTTGGCAGAAGTCTCAATGAGTCGATAAAGTCATAAAGTACAGCTGGAAATGACCAGCGCTTGCAGCCCTGCTTTGCATCTGTGGCCCGCAGTTCAAATTTGATTTACGTTTCAAAAATGAAAAAAGTCGTCATGAATGCCATTTGGTGTTTGCGGCTCTGACTTTGGCTTTTGTCCTGCGGAAAAGAAAAAAAAATGACAAATTTGAGACGCGCATCCGGTCCGGGCCGTGAGATGAAGTGAGACGAGACGTGCCTCCAATTCGGCAGCGGTGTTGCATTTCAAACGAACCCGACTTTGCATCGCTTGTATTTACAAGTGCCCCCTGGTGGCCAAGGCGTGCACAACAGAAGGAGATGCACAATGTCTATTGAGTTTTGTGTCAATTTTACTGTCAAACTCAACATCAAATGAAGAGAATTGGATGCGTAGTAAAAGAAATGTCTCCAAAAGTCTGTTTAGCCTTTTATGCTAAGGAACAAAGCAGACGTGTGATTATTGGTGTTTATTGGACAGACGTTGCCTCCATCCGCATCCCGCCATCGCCAATAATTGGACCTCATTTCATTTCATGCCTCTTTCTGCTGCTTTCTTCACAGAGAGTCAACCTGTCCTTTGATTTTCCTTTCTATGGACATTTTCTGCGTGAGATCACCGTGGCAACTGGAGGTAAGTCGACATAAGTCAGTGGTCGACGATTGAAATGTTGTTATTGGATACGCCGTCTACGCTCGCTCCCAGGGCGCGAGCGTAGACGCATTTGACTGCGCTGTGGTTTGGCTGGGGAACGCCGTCGGGATTCATAAACTGCGGAGGCATTTCAAAAACGGACAACGGCGTGTGTCTGCGTTGGCCATGATTGATTTTTTTTGTCTTATTTTTGAAGACTGCGGCTGCCGTACAGCAACAGCGCAGCACTGAAAAGGATCCAAACAGCAAAGGCGTTTGTTTCTGACAGCTTGCAAAGTCAATCTCATAAGACGTGGCTCCAAAATCACTCCCAAGTCGTTGTTCTGACACGTGACCACTTGCAGTTCTCACCTCGGCGGCAAAGTCTGCTCCTAAAAGTGGATAAAACCCCCCCACCCCGCCCTACTCTCTGCGTCAAATGGAACCGGAGGGGAAAGTAGGCCTTGGGTTTGGACTGGAAACAGGAGTGGGTCTGCCAAGCGGCTTCGCCGTCATTGATAAGGCGGCGGCGGCGGCGGCGGCGGCGATATCAGAAGGCGGCTGCGTACGTGTATCCAAGGCTAAGAGTTGACACGGCCGCCGCGCGGGCGGAAAAAGAAAGTTTTCCCTTTCGACAAATCATGTCAAACTCCTGCCGAAAGCAGACAAAAGAAAAGTAGCCGAAACGACGGCAATATAGTGCGTTGTGTTGACGCACGGTGTCTCCAGCTCTAAAAATGCTGGCGTCAAGAGAAAAAGGGAAGCCTCAAAAAGTCCCGAGTTCAACTTTAAAGAGGCGCTGCCACGTTAATTATTGAAGCAGGCCAACACAGGAAACCTTTTTCTTCTACCCCTTGAGAATGGAGTCAAAGAACACATCAGGTATTTAGCAGTGCACAGATTTTCTGCACCGTATTTTTTGCACTATAAGGCGCTTCGGAATATATATAAGGCGCACCTTCGACGAACGGACTCTTGTCAAAGTGCTTTCATATATAGGGCGCATTGCATTACAAGGCGCAAAGAATAGAAGCTACAGCATAATACAATGACCGTATTTTCCGCACTATAAGGCGCACCTAAAAGCATTCCGTTTTCTCAAAAGCCGACCGTGCGCCTTATACTCCCGTGCGGCTTATATGTGGATCTAATGTTGTGATGTCTTGGACGTAGTATTTTAAATGTTCCGTCAAGCGCTTTGTTACGGCTGCAGCAGTTGCGAAAGCTCTGTATAAATACAGCCGTATTGTCTTGCATTCCCTTGAGTGGATCTCCGTAACGCAACCACCACAGCCACCATTGTAGCTTCTATTCTACGCGCCTTATAATGCGGGGCGCTCTGTATCTGAAAACGGTTTTCAAACAGGCCATTCGTCGAAGATGCGCCTTATAGTGCGGAAAATACGGTACAATTGATTTTAGAATCGTCCAGCTGTATCACTGTAACAAACCTCCTTGACACCAAGTACCACTTTCCTATGACTCGGCGCTTTGGCAGCATGTTGTTTTATATTGTGACATGACAGCACCACAAGGCCGAGGATGGTTTCCGCTGAAGGAACGTTTCAAATTACAATTGGTGAATTGAAAGCCGCAAATAAGCGTGGCTTCGTCGTGCTTAACGTTGTGTCCGATGAGCGTCGGGATTCTTAGCAGACAGCTGAGGGACGTTCAGAAGACGGTTATGAGCCCAAACAACGGCAAAGAGGTTAGGAAATGGGATGAGACCGAGCCAAACGCTCAGGATGTGTAGGAAAGACGATTCATTCTCCCCTCCTGAAGCTGTTTTACGTACGCTGCTTTTGGGGAACTTCCAAAGAAAACATCAAGCGGAAACGAGCGCGGCCACTTCACTGGAGCTTCGCTTTATTGGCGTTTACACAAGCTCTCGTTGTTTTTCCTCTGCCCTCATACTCATTGATGGCATCTGCCAGGGGTCACCGGAGAGTGATGGCACGCACGTCCCCAGAGTTTTGCTTTACTCCAGCTTTCTTTCATTTGTAATTGATAGAAAAGCCACGGAGTGCTTTCCGGGGACGTGTGCACACTTGATGGACCGCAATCCAAATACAACATTTAAGAGCCACAAAGACCTGATCTCGTCAGCTTGTAGACTTTTTATAGAATCACGCTCGCATGATGTCAGCGCAAGCGCTTACGAAATGTATTGAGCCAAAATCCAAAGTAAAGATTTTGCCAAAGCACCCTTTCACCAAAATGTTTTTTAAACTGAAATGGGAATTGAACATGAGCCTGCTCATTGTGTAAATGCGTTTCACCATTCTGCTGGAATTCAGTATTGCTGTACTGTACTTTATTTATTAAAAAAACATACAGTAATGACAATTCAACAGAATGTAAAAAAAAAAATGTTGCTGCATCATTATTTGATGCTTTAATTCAATAGACGTTGTGTATCTCCTTCTGCTGTGCATGCCTTGGCCACCAGGGGGCACTAAATACAACAATGAAGACTTTTACAGCTAAGGTCAGCAAGATGCAGTCATTGAAGTCTTTTTTTTTCAGTAGGATAGAAAATAATTGCCTGGGAGGATTGTTAGATTGTCAGGCTACCGCTGGGTAAAAAAAAGTCGCGCATCATTGATGTTCGTTTTGCGTTGTGTCTCCCCTAACGCGTAATTTGGCTCACCCGTAAATTGAGCTTCCGCTGGCAAAAAATAAATCAGGAAGGCTCGTTATGTATTTGCAGCCAACTTAGTCATCTTGATAGTAGGCTAATATAGCTAATATGGATACATACAGCGTGCGTTGCCTTCATTATAAGGTTTATATAAGGCCTTTCAGTTTTTGCGGCTCCAGACATGTTTGGGTTTTGTTTTGTTTTGTTTTGTTTTTGGGTCGAATATGGCTCTTTCAACCTTTTGGGTTTCCAACCCCTGAAGTAAAGCAACCCGTCAACAGAACTAATAAATATATCCCCACAGCAATTGAAAAGCTGCAATAATGGACATGACAATTGTTTCCCGTTGAGTGTTCATTTCCGTAAGGCGTTTTTAGAAAATGTGTCAGTACATCCAAGCGGCCTCGTGACCACAGACCACGGAGTCAGTCCAGGACCTCCACATCCAACAATTTCACCTCCCAAGATTGTTGGAGACAAGCCCAGGACAAAATCAACAACCTGATGAACTCCATGAGTTGCATGCAACAAAATGGGATTGACGAAAAAGTTCCATTTTCCGTTTAAGGCGAAACGTTCCAACCAACTGCTACTTTAGCACATGAGCAGCAACGCATACAAACATTATTTGCAGGAGTATAATTTCTCTGGCCGTGGGAACAACGATTAGCTGCCGACATCCGTGATAGAACGAGGGCACATCACGAAATAGAACAGCTACGGAATCCAGAGTCTGTGCTGCGGTCCGATAACAGGCCGCTAAGTGGTGCGGATCTGGTTTGCATCGAGCTCGGGGCGCGGGTGAGGTCAATTTCTTTTGCGTGTCGCTCAGAGAATGCCAGGAAAGTTGCCATGTGTTTGTTTGGCACTCTCTGTGTGTTCAGTTAGCGTATATTTGCTCAAGGCCCCTCGCAATTTGCTCCTTCTGTTTCTGATAGAGGATGCTATTGCTAATTAAAACCGTGACTAAAGCAGCCCGAAGACACACAAAACAATGGTTAAAACACGGAGGCTTGCCGTAGTTTGTTCACCCAAGGACAAGGAAGTACATTTTAGCGATGGCAGACCACTTGTCCTCATTCGGGTGGGATCGGAATTGGGTCGCAAGCTAGCTATTTAATCACTTAGCTTCCATTGGTTCAACTTCTGCGGTGCTGCGTTCATTTGTTTGCTCGTTGGTTCGTGACCTACTTCATTTTTTTCTCATTAGTTAGTTTGTCCATCTGTCGCGCATTCACTCGTTCATGAACTCCCGAGTTACTTCGTGGTGCGACTTCTGGGGTGTTCACATTTCGGGAGCAGGTACAAGTGTTCTCATTTTTATGTTTGATCTCACGCAGGGTTCATCTACACGGGCGACGTGGTGCACAGGATGCTAACTGCCACGCAGTACATAGCGCCCCTTATGGCCAACTTCGACCCCAGCGTGTCAAGAAACTCCACCGTCATCTACTTTGACAACGGTAAAGCATTTTTTTTTTTCTTGAAAATTGAAAAGGATTTTTTGTGGGTTTGTTCGTAAGAGACACTCGATGTGAGAGTGCAAAGGCGAGACCGAAGGGGTCGAATTGGGGATTAGCACTAAGATTAGTAGTGTGTGTTCTTTTTAGCTAAAATTAGCAGGTAATGAGATGCTACGAGAAGAATCTATTACATTTCGCTTTGGTTGCGATAATTTGCAGACTAAATTATGATGAATTGTTCTGGCCTTGCAGTTGAATCCAAATGTGAGCTCATTTTAGTTACTTCACAACCTAGTTAAGTAGTTTACTATTTATTTAGCTCATTTGTTGCTAGGTGGCTAATTTGTTTGTTTGCAGTTAGTTCGTACAGTTGTTAGCTTCTTTCCTAATTCGTTTTGTTCATTTGTCGTTACCTGAATTAGTCCCTGGGTTTATTCTTGAATGTTAGTTTGCTCATTAGATGGTTACTTAGTTCTCGATGCTAGCGGTTATTTCACTAGCTAGCTAGTTTTTGCACAAGCTAGTAAGTGAATTCCATGTTGGTTGTTTTCTAGTGTGTTCATTAGCTAGTTAGCCCGTTAGCTCACCTGCCTGTTAGTTCGTTACTTGCAAGGTAATTAATTCAGTTAGTCAGTTAGTCAATTTCCTTATTTAATTTGTTTGTAGTAGTTAGTTCATACATCCAATAGTTAGATAGTTTGTCAGTTGTTTGGTGAATTAAGTTTGTTTGTTCATTAGCTAGTTGGCTGTTTCATCCCCCAGTCAGTTAGTGAGCCAGGTGCTTTGTTCATGAATTGAATTTTGCTTGCGTGTACATTCTTAGCAACGCGGTGAAACTTGTGGTGTCTCAATTTAATTAAGTTGAATTTAATAAGAGTGTATTGTTTGTTTTGTTGTTGTTGTTTTTTTACACACAAATGGATCCTTTGGGTGAAGGCTGCTCTACCGTAACTGCACATGAGAAATGCTAGCAGATGTAGTACGGTTCGGCTAGACTGTGATTGTCTACCACGCATGTGTAGTTGGCTATGTAGTCACCGAAATGATACTTAAAAGAATCCCGAAGTAGAAGAAAGCGAGAGTGGGATTTGTGTCTGCTTAGTAAGCTGATGTCATTAAAACACTAAAGCCCCCGCCATGGATAATTGAACTCAAATGAGGTTGCGGTCGTGCAATTTGTAGTTTGCGGATTGGCTTTTGTTTGTTTGGAGCTTGCGCAGCCTGCTGAGTTGGTAAGTGGAAATATTAAACAAGGCCACCGTGTGCTCTCTCACCCCGCACCCCTCGGCCCAGTTTGCCCGGCGGCCCTCCCCTGCCGAAAGGGACCTGGATCAGGTCTAAGTCACTCACAGACCTCTTCTCGTAGTGGAGGTGCAAAAACCGTCTTGACCTCGTCCTTCATTGCTGGCAGCCCGACCCCCCCCGTTTCCACACATGTATATCATTACTGGCTTTCCTGCTCCGCTGCTCTCCGGGGCTGTCAGCAGAAAGCTAGAAGCCCCCCGGCTGTAAAAATGGATGAGAGTGTTGGCAAACCTTGGCGCTCCTTTGGGGAAGAATGGCTGTCACATCAATGGGTTGCCTGCAGTCTGCAGTCAAATTAAATAGCGTCAAAGATAATGCCCGAGGGGTTCTTGCTAAATCCCTCACCAGCCTGCTACAAATGGTGTCATATTACTGGACTTCTTATTTCCAGGGATTCACTTCCAGCTTATGAGCTTTTATTCGATTCCCCAAGCATGAATCTGAGGTGATTGTTTGATCACAATTGTCGGTTAGTGCGCGTGTTTGTTTGTCAGCTAGCTAGTTCATCTGTGCCTAAATCAATAAGTCAGTGTGTCTCTGTCTGTTCTTTACCCGAGTTACCTGAATTAGTCCCTGGGTTTATTCTTGAATGTTAGTTTGCTCATTAGATGGTTACTTAGTTCTCGATGTTAGCAGTTATTTCACTAGCTAGCTAGTTTTGGCACAAGCTAGTCAGTGAATTCGATGTTGGTTGTTTTCTAGTGTGTTCATTAGCTAGTTAGCCAGTTAGCTCACCTGCCTGTTAGTTCGTTACTTGCAAGGTAATTAATTCATACTTTGACACATCAGTTAGTCAGTTTCCTTATTTAATTTGTTTGTTTGCAGTTAGCTCGTACAGTTGTTAGCTTCTTTCCTAATTAGTTTTGTTCATTTGTCGTTACCTGAATTAGTCCCTGGGTTTATTCTTGAATGTTAGTTTGCTCATTAGATGGTTACTTAGTTCTTGATGTTAGCAGTTATTTCACCAGCTAGCTAGTTTTGGCACAAGCTAGTAAGTGAATTCGATGTTGGTTGTTTTCTAGTGTGTTCATTAGCTCGTTAGCCAGTTAGCTCGCCTGCCTGTTAGTTCGTTACTTGCAAGGTAATTAATTCATACTTCGACACATCAGTTAGTCAGTTTCCTTATTTATTTTGTTTGTAGTAGTTAGTTCATACATCCAATAGTTTGATAGTTTGTCAGTTGTTTGTGTTTTGGGGTTGGTTGATTTTTGTCAACTTTGTCATTTTTTGTTGTCAGTTTGCTTGTTCGGGAGACATTCATTTGTTCAGATGGCATCTCACTGAGCGGTAAATGCTTGTAACAAGAGTCCATTTGGGCTCTTCTGAGGGTTGGTAAAATGCTGCAAAGATGATCGCAGACAGCTTTAACCATGTTACCAAGAAATTTCGAACACGTTCAAATTGTCTTGTTGTGTCAGCCCGTAATTTACTCACATAATAAAAATCATTTCCAAATGTTGTCCTACTGTAGTGTGTCCGGTGTTCTTTTCTTTTCCGGACATAAGGTAAAAAGTAATGCACAGCAGTATCATTCAGTCTGATTTGAGTCTTGCCAGTGCTACAACATCCATCACCATAACCGCCCCGCCTTGATTCGCTCTTCCGCGGCTCGCTGTTTTTATTGCACCGGTGCTGGGCTTTCATATCAGCTTTATGTGAAGCTCATGAGCAGCGGGTGTGTGTGTCATTGACCCCTTCAGGGACCTCTCTGGTGGTGCAGTGGGACCACGTCCACTTACAAGACAACTACAACCTGGGCAGCTTCACCTTCCAGGCCACGTTGCACGATACTGGTCGCATCATCTTTGCTTACAAAGAGGTACATCCAGTTAGCATCAGTTATTCCTAAAACTGCCCCCCTAAAGAAATAGAAATGCACTTGAATGGCAAGAACTCATTCAGAGTGTCAAAATAAAAAGCCCAAAGCAGTCCTGCTGTGATACGTTTCCCTTCTTTGTCTTTCAGATCCCCGTCGAACTGTCGCAGATCAGCCCGGTCAACCACCCGGTGAAGGTGGGCTTGTCCGACGCTTTTGTGGTGGTCCACAAAATCCAGCAGATACCCAGTGAGTCCTCAGCTATAATCATGGTGGTTTCTCCCAAAGACACTAACCGTATTTTCCGCACGATAAGGCACTTCGGAGTACAAGGCGCACCTTCAATGAATGGCCTATTTTGAAACTGTTTTCATACATACGGCTCACCGCATTAAAAGGCGGATAGAATAGAAGCCACGATAGTGGTTGCAGTTCCGTTATGCAGCCACTCGATGGAGCTAAAGGGAATACAATACAATACGTCTTTACTTATATCGAGCTTTCACAACTTCTGCAGCTGTAACAAAGAGCTTTACAGAACATTTAAAATACTACGTCCCCAAAAAAGCCGAATAGTGGTCCATATATAAGGCGCATCGGATTATAAGGCGCACTGTTGGCTTTTGAGAAAATTGGATGCGCCTTATAGTGCGGAGAATACGGTACTTCTTTTACTACAGCAAAGTCATCGAGACTACCGTATTTTCACGACCATTCGGCGCGGTCTCAGTCACGGCTGCTATTTCTGCGTTTGACACATCCACAAAACGCACCGTATTATTGGGCGCAGCCAGACGTGGTCAAACATACGCCAGCTAAAACACATACGACCTGCATGCACGCACGCTAAAAACACGTTCGCTTGAAGCATAGCCTAGCATGCTAAGACATGCTAAAAACACATTTTTAAAAAGGCAACGGAAGCAAAACTGAGATCGTTGTACTTTATTTCGCCATCTTACAATGTACTCACGTTTTTCGATCAATCATCAAAGTCCTCATCTTCTGTGTCCGAATTGAACAATTGTGCAAGTACCGGTAGTCCATCCAAAACGCCGGGTTCCCTCTCGTTGTCAGAGTCGCTCTCGTTGCCATGCGGCTCCACAGAAATGATGCGCGGCCACTTACACGCCCACCCCTCACCGATTGGCCGGCTGCTTTCCCGCACGCCTGGCCTCACTCGCGGCCACTTACACGCCCACCCTTCACTCATTGGCGGACTTCCGCATGCCTGTCGTCACTCACGTCCCGCCTTTTTTCTCTATAAACAGCGTGTCGGCTCTCAGTCAGGCTTTGGAACTGGGCTCATACACTAGACGTTCCGCATTATAAGGCGTCCTGTCCATTTGGGAGACGATTGAAGACTTTTATGGTCGTGAAAATACGGCAGTTTGAGCGTTTTCGATCCAGTTGTTGGCATCGGACCTCATTGGAATGTGCCAACTGTCTACCCAATATTGTCTCCAAAATGCGGAATCATTTGTCACGGCTAAGTAAACGCTGCTGACTTTCCACCTGCCAGGCCTGCCTTTCATTCCTGATAGCTAAGAATCAATCTGCTAAACGTGCTCTGTCTGCTTCAACATAACAAACGATGCATCCCATCTGTCTCCTGTTGCTCTCCCCGCGGCGGACGTGCATGGGCAGCAAAAAACACCCCAAAACTGCCCCTCCCTCCCTGAGCTTTGAGTTATTAGGGCCGCAAAGCAATGAGAGCCGGTGATGGATGGCACGCATCCCTCCCTCCCCTCCCCTCCCTCGCCCGGCTTACGACTCCTTCGCTGGTAGCGCGCGTGCCTGCCAACGGGCTCTGATTTATACGGCAGAAAATTGCCGCCTCCGGTTGGCGCCACGCACAGAGAGAGGAGAGCGGGAGACGTTAAGTGGCAAAAAGTGGGCCTCCCCGATTTGACCTCATTCTGCCTCATGCTGTCTTCCCCTCTTTCTTCGGGGGGTTGTTTGTCCCGCTTTTTTCTTTCTTTCTTTCTTTCTCTCCCCTTTTCCTCTGTCACTTCCTGCCTCGCCTTTCCCCAAAATGTAGACGTGAGGCGGCGAACCATCTACGAGTACCACCGTGTGGAGCTGACCAAGACGAGGATCAGCAACTCCTCCGCCGTGGAATTTACACCGTTGCCCAGTAAGAGACAGACATTCTCTCCCCACTCCATCCGTGTCCCCCCGTCTCGGATTTGAGCGAATGTTTCCCGTCTGCAGCTTGTCTCCAGTTCAGCAGCTGTCGAACGTGCATCTCCTCCCGGGTGAACTTCAACTGCAGCTGGTGCCATCGCCTCAACAGGTCGGTTGAGCCGCAGATCTCAAACCTCGGCAGCCGCTTGAAAGACGCTTTGCGCAGTTGAAATAGGCATTAAAAAACACAACAAAAACATTAATAAAAGGGGACAATCATGATGATCTTTGAGAAGCGCGGTGACATAGTAGTAAGGGCGATCGCCGCACTGTCTGGAGCACCGGTGTCAAACTCAAAGCCCGGGGGCCAGATCTGGCCCGCCACATCATTTTCTGTGGCCCACGGAGCAAATCAAAGAGGGCAACTTTCATGATGCTGGCTAAAATCTCCACCAAAGTTGTCATTTCTTATAAACAAGAGTGATACTGTCATCATTTTCTTGTAGCCAAACGCCTCATGACAGTAACTTAAACACGAGATGAATACAGCGTCATTCTAGACTTTTTTAAATGTGCTTTCAGTTCTAATGGTCCTCCACGGGAAACTCACTCAAATCTGGCGCGCGACAAACATGAGTTCGACTCTGCTCCGTGCTTGGGTGGCTTTTCTCGGGGTACTCCGGCTTCCTCCTGCATTCTTTCCAAAAACATGCATGTTAGGATCAGCCGTTTGAGTTGAAGTGCTGTCAAAACGGCTGGACCGATGCATGAAATGTATTTCACTTTTTAAGCGTCACGATGCCCTTTCGTGATGTCCTTTCAACGTCATAAATGCGATATTCTGTGATGGATGATCTGCTCCCGCCGGCAAGTGCATTTACTGGAATGCATGTTTATTAGTGTTGATGTTTTGCTTTGCTTTTTTTAATGGCTCTGTTGTGTAACTACAATACAGATGGCACATACGCTCTCGCAAACCTGCACACGGTCCACAAATCATCCTGATTGTAATGATCTGTAAAAGAAATCATTTCCTCTTGATTGCGTAACGACGGTCTGGCATTCCTCTCGGCAAAAGCTCGGCAAAAGCTGCCATTGAAGGAGAAAACAAAAGGTGGACGAGCCGAGGAACAGTTCAGTCGATTGAAAATGGATGTCGTGTTTTCATCCGCGTCCAATGCCCTCTGCGTGGAATGTTGATCTTTTATTTTGTTATGCGACCGGCCAGCTCCCGTGGGCCTCGTTATTTAGGACTCTCCTCCGGCCTGGCTTTTTAAAGTGATTCACAATATGGACTGTAGAGAATGTGGGTCATTTATGGAGGGGTGCTGTTTGCCCGTAGCTGCCGTCTCATTAAGCCACGTTTGAATTAGCTAGCCAAGTGTGTTTAAACAAGCATTCGGTCCCCTGTTGTTTCCATCTGCTTGCTTCCTGTTACGCTAATTAAAAAAACCCGCCCGGCCTCCTGGGGCTGCACGGTTAACGTGAAGGGGCTGACATTTTGGAAGAGAACGACCTGAACAAACAAGAGGCGAGGCGCATGGCTTGTGCCGACCAAGGCTGCAGCGGCTCCATCATTTTCTTTTTTTAATACCGTCAATTGCGGACTCTAAGCCGCTACTTTTTTGCGGCCAATTGGTGTCATTTTTCTAACGGCCGCCAGGGGGCGCTCGAGTAGAAAAGGTCCGATTAAGAGCGGTGGAATATATGCGTGGAGGAAGACTGCAACTTCTTGTCTTGTGCATCAATGAAATGAGCGTCAACATCCCCTCTTCATGGAAAATGCCAAAAGAAAGGCAGATGACGCGTTGCTATTCTGTTGCTAGCGTGTTGTTAGCATGTTGCCGGCGTTTTACTGCCGCGTCACAGGCACCGTTTGGGAAGAAAGTTATATTATTATTATTCTTGTTAAGTTATATGATTCAAACTTTGAAAACTCTGTCTTTCTTTGTAAATATGTTGACATGTTTTCATGTGGGCACATGCGGCTTATATACGGGTGCGGCTTGTGTATGTACAACATTGGTTTTCCTCTAAAACGGAGTGGGCGCGGCTTATAATCAGGTGCGCTCTATAGTGCGGAAATTGCTGTAACCAAAAGGAATTGCTCCCCAGTAGTCCAGATGCCTTCCGTGCTTTCAGTGGGGCTGCTGCGGGTCGTAAGCGCAGGCCAACACGCGGGCCGCATATTTGCCTGAAATGCTCCGTTGTGACTCCTCACAAAGGATCCAAGAGAGAAACATGAACTTTAAAAATGAGCTTTATTTCATCAAAGCTATTCATCCGACATAGCCATCTCAAATTGGGAAAAATCGGCAATAAGAATCAAGCCCATTCTGCCTCATGACCCTTTCTCACGGCTGCTTCTTATTGCAGTCTATTATAATTGCCTTTCATCACATCGGTGCTTTCTTCACGTACAGCCGAGGCCCCCCTGCAGCGGCGTGATGAACCCTTTCATGGACCCTGTAATCTGATAACATGTTAAGATGTCCACTGTAGGAACGGCCGTACCTGAAAGGGCTTTAAAAAAAAAAAAAAAGCCAGGTTCCTTTCCAGTTTGCTTCATGAAGCGCACTGAATGATTGTTTGATCAGTTAAGTGGATTCCCACTGATAGATTGTCGTCTTCACTTTAGATGCTCCAGTGGATTTGACCGCCATCGGCAGGACTGGGTGGACAACAGCTGTCCGGATGAGGTCAGAGAATAGGATCAAGATTTGGCCTGTCAAAACATTACTCGAGTAGGCGAGAACGATACACTGATATCGATATGGTTGGGAGCAATCCTCGAGTCACCACAGACAATCCTGTGCTACCTCTACTTATGAACATCTTGCCTCTTGTTAAGAAAGAAATTTCAAGATGCGAAAGGTAAAAATAGAGCAGCTTCGAGTTTCCTGAAGGCAACATACTTGTAGCTGCTCTGCCATTGGCTATTACTGAGCATCATCCTGGCATCCCATTGGCTAAGAGGGACCTCTACCGAGTGTGTCTATGCAGCGTCCTCGTCATTCGCCCCTCGGGCCATGATGTGTTCCGTAAATGTGAATCACCCAGAAAAAGTCTTCACCAGTCGGGCGATTGATCGCTCACGATGCTGATGTTTGCCTCGGACGTTTTCGAAGGATTGTCAAAAGCCGACAAAAGCAAACATCCTCGGATCAGTTCTTGACAAAGCGCCAGGCAAAAACCACTTTGGAGAGAGAACATGGGCTAAAGACGACAAAAAACGATGAGGATGCAATTAAAAGTTAAATGAGCATCATTTTGATTCTTTATTTTTTACATGATGCACAATTCATCTATTGTGCAATAATCTAATTGTAACTTGTATTTGTAACTTGTATTTGTTCCATATTTCGATGCATTTGTATGCTTTACGGAACATTTCTGTCTGATTTTTGGGGGGGGCTTGGAACGGATTAGGGCATTGACATGGAAAACGCGTCTCGACTTACAAACATTTCTTCCAGAAGCAATTCATTTCGTAACTCGGTTTTTCAAAAACGATAGCATTGTTTTACCGAGAACCGTCGCAACTTACTCAGCTACAGTCAGCTGCAATAGACCGACGGCGAGCAACAGCAGCCAAGCAATCGGGAACCTTTGAAAAATCCTGCTCATTCCAGACAAAGGACAAGCTGTGTGACATCATTGACACCACCCACCTCTACCCCTTCATCACATCTGTCGGCGCCGAGACCACCGCCAGAAGCAGAGACTCCCCGCTGTCCACCTCGCAGCCCCCAACCGGCGCCCCAACCGAAGGTAGAGTCGACAAGGCCGCTTTTGCCTAACTCTCTCGTGCAAATCCCGTGTGAAAAGCACATTCTTTTTGCTGATGATAGCAGAATGGACAAGGTGTCCTTCAAACTTGCTCAACCTCTTTGTTATTCGCATAAATACCATTGGAAGCCATTCCTTTGGGTCTCTCGTGGCTTCCGCCTCGTTCCACTGACACGTTCCTGATCCGCATTCGCGATCGCTAATGGGGCTTTGGATTGGCTTTAACGAGCCGCCTATTTACATTAGCCCCGTCTGGTTTTCAAAGTTCAGACGCACCAAAGCGTGTCTGGGAATGTACATGAAAGATCCCTTTTGAATTCATTTGTTATGGCGAATCCTCGCGTGTTTGGAAAGCGTCTGCGTGAAGAAGTGGGTCACGCGACATTATCATACTTCACACGTATATTCAAGTCGAGATTCTGCTCTAATTTCCTGAATTATGCATGTTGGACCATTTTCCTTGAAGAATACATTTTTAATCGAGTTGAAAAAGAATATCGGGGGGGAGCAATTCCTTTTGGTTACCGCAATTTCCGCACTCTAGAGCGCACCTGATTATAAGCCGCGCCCACTCCATTTTTAGAGGAAAACCAATGTTGTACATACACAAGCCGCACCGTATATAAGCCGCATGTGCCCACATGAAAACATGTCAACATATTTACAAAGAAAGAGAGTTTTCAAAGTTTGAATCATATAACTTAACAAGAATAATAATAATCTAACTTTCTTCCCAAACGGTGCCTGTGACGCGGCAGTAAAACGCTAACAACATGCTAACAACACGCTAGCAGCAGAATAGCAACACAGTATAACAGGTCTGCTAAAAGAACATAGCGCTACTTGTACAAATGACGGTGAGCCGTCTTCATCTTCCTCCTGTGAACTGAAGCCATCCAAGTCACCGTCCTCGGTGTCGGAATTAAACAGTGTCATAAAGACGGCTCTTAATCTGACCTTTTCTACTCGAGCGCCCCCTGGCGGCCGTTAGAAAAATGACACAAATTGGCCGCATCACCGAATAAGCTGCAGGGTTGAAAGTTTGGGAAAAAGTAGCGGCTTAGAGGCCGGAATTGACGGTAAATCAAACTCAAAGAGAAATATTGATTATTTTGTCTGACTGATTTGTTTGTGCCCTCACAGATGATACCAAGATTGCGCTGCATCTCAGAGAAAATCAAGGTGCGTGCTTCACGTTGTCACCGCAATGTTTTTTTTGTTGTTTTTAACCCTAATCAGCAATTTGTATTTATTTTTGGATATTATCACTCAATACTTAAATACCGTATTTTGTGCACTATAAGGCGCTGCAGAGTATAAGGCGCACCTTCATTGAATGGCCTATTTCAAAACTCTTTTCATATATAGGGCGCACTGCTTTATAAGGCGCGTAGAATAGAAGCGACAATAGTGGCTGCGGTTACATCATGAATCCACTAGATGGTGCTACGCTAAAGGAATACAATACAATACAATACAATACGGCTTTATTTGTATAGGGCCCTGGCTGCGGTTGCATTATGGATCCACTAGATGGAGCTACAGTAAAGGGAATACTATACAATACGGCTTCATGTCCTTCAAAGTCTTACTTGTCTCCTTCTTCCTTCGTTTAGTCAGTAGTTATCGATGCTTTTGGCGTTATCATTGGTCCCTGCTCATAATCACCACTAGATGGCATAGGAACACGAACAGGGAAACAACTCAATGGGGAATAGAAAGAGACTGTGACATGTGTAAGGCGCTTATAAGGTGCACTGTCGGCTTTTGAGAAAACGGAATGCTTTTAGGTGCGCCTTATAGTGCGGAAAATACGGTAGTTAGGGACAATACAGCGGTCAGGACATTTTTTTTGTGATTCGGGACCTCTGGCCTTAACTCATTCACTCCCAAAGACCTTTTTAAACGTCTTTTTAGACTTGGTCTAGAATTGGCTGCTACTGAATGAGTTCAGAATACTCAGGCAGCAGCACATATTCTGTCGTTCTGACCTTGGGACTCCTCAGTTGGAGTTGTACTTGGAATCCCATCGGCCACATTTGAAGAAGGCTGGTCTTTAAAAACGGGGTGGCGCTCGCCCAACACTGCGGCCGTTTTGATTGGATTCATTTGACCGTCCGTTTCTTCAGGCCGAAAGCCGCTTGAGACTCACATCGCGGCGAAATTAATCAGACGGCATTTTAAGAGGACGTCTCTGAGGTTTGACAAGCGTAAATGCACGATGTTCGCGTACGGTATCGTGTGTCTCGGGGAAAAAATCTTCACAGCAGATCAATATCTTCTCAACCCTGCCAGGCTGCTAACAGCTTTTAAATGTCCCCGAGCGTGAATGCAATTTCAGAGCCTGCTGTACAGCTGTGATTGTTACGTGTGCTGGAAAATCAAACGTTACCAAGCAGTCCATGGGAGGTGCTGATTTCACGGTGAGCTCGGTGGAGGCCGCACTTCATTAAAAGCACAATAGCAGGGGCACACCGTCAAAGAAAATGGCATGCAAATGTTCCACGCTGTTTGCTTCGAAAAATGATTCCAGAGATGTGAACGCTCACGCTGGTTTTTGGCGTTATTCCTTATAAAACCGTCTCCGTCGTCGACACGGTTTCCATGAAGGGATTGAAAAAGCCGCCATACAAAGCCGTCTGGAAATGTATTTGCGATGATCTTTGCCGGCATCCGCTGGTCCTCCTTTTTTGTCTGGAATGTAAAGCGTTCACCTTGACTTGACTCGCCATTAAAATTCTTGCTTAGACGTGCCGAAGCGCAGCAGCGGCTCATGAATGGCTAAAAGGGGAGGCTGTTTGCTCGAAGCCAAGCGTGCTCTGTGACCATTTTATCCTAAAGGTTGTCGCGAATCCTCTTTTACGTGTCGGCAGTGATGCCGGCGGACAGCGCGGCGGACCGTACGACGGGCGCGCACCCTCTGCGCACGGGTTTAATCCTGGGCGTCCTGCTGGCGACGATCATCTTGGTGGCGGGCGTGATGGTCACCGTCTACATCTACCATCACCCAACGTCGGCCGCCAGCCTCTTCCTGATGGAGGTGAGCCATGCGCGCCGGAAGACTACCAAATGAAACATACCGTGCGTGAATATTTGTCGTGGGATACGGTGAAACTCCTCTACAACAAAATCGTGCTTGCAGCAAGACATTTTTCACAACGGAGGGTTTTTCACGGTAGCAAATTTGATCTCAGACACACACGCACACACAAACGTAAGTGTATTCTGTATTTTTAGTCCAATAGTGCAGAAGTATGAGCACACACTTATTTGTCACTTCATATCGTCAGTGTAGAAAGAAAAAAAGGGAAAGAAATTGCAAAATTTTCCATCAGCATTCACTTTCGCTTCCATCAATTTCTTTTATTTTGCTACCTCCGTCGTTGATTTGGATCACTTTGTCCCTCTCTTCCAGCGTCAGAGCTCTTCTTGTCTTAGCTGCTTGACATCCAAAGGTCCGTTTTGTAGCCATTTTAGCAATCCAACGTTCTTGCTGCGTCTGAAACTAACAATAACAAATACTTCCTGGACGACTGCGCATGTGTAAGCCAGTGTGGTGGTTGCTGTTGTCGTTTCCGAACAAAGCAGTAGAGGTCGCTGTTGGATTAGACTTCATTCTAGTGAATCTCGTCACAAGGCAAGAGCAGAGAAAAAGATTTCGTATCGCGCAACAGGGGTTTTTTTTTTCGTTGTATGGGGGGCAGGAAAGTGGGAATGGTGTTAATGCGTGAAGATTCTTTCACGCTAGGGGGTATTTTCGCCCATGTAGGTTTCGTTGTAGGGGAGTTTCACTGTATGTAGATGAACCCTTGCGGGGACAGCGGTTACTACAGTGGACAGCTTATCACGTTATCGGGTTACTGGGTGGGGAACAGGTCGAAGGCTGCAGCAATCGCTAGCGATGGTAGGCTAAAGCAAATGAGCTAACATTGCGTTGTTGGTCAACACGCGGATCCTCAGAGACGGCCGAGCAGGTGGCCGGCTATGAAGTTCCGCCGCGGCTCGGGCCACCCGTCCTACGCCGAGGTGGAGCCGGCGGGCCACGAGAAGGAGGGCTTCATCGTGTCCGAACAATGCTGAGGGAGGGCCAAGTTCCTAGCCGGCCAGGGAGGTCTTTGATCTGGAGAACAGACTCGTTAACGCCGAGCAACTGAGGAGGTGGACGCCACGGCGGGCGGGACAACATGGGAGAATGACATCTTATACATCGTATACACCTTTTTTAAAAACAATGTATGAATGGATTTCATTTTTATTGTTGCTGGGGTTCCACAGGGTTCCATTCCAAATCATTTTCATTTGTTCTTTCATGTTTGGTTTTTCCACGATGGATGCAATTTGTATTTTTTGGGAACATTTTGAAAGGCTTTGAATGTCCCTCCGCTTCTGCTGTACGTTGCTTTTTCTTCGAGCGGCATGTTTTCTACCATTTTTATGTGATTTTCCACAGTGTTGAGAGGCACGCATCATCCACCACAGCAAAGTCCAGAGAACGATTAATTTGATTTATGATTTGATTTTTTTTTTTTTTTTTTTTTTGTTTTTTACGGCGGCGTCACTAAAGAATAATAATTCAACTGCAAGAAGAAAGCGGCAATGTTATGAGAACATTTTCAAAAGTCTCCATAAAAAGTCCTAATATTATGAGAAGGAAGTGCTCTTTTTTAGGAGCAACGCAACAAGTTGAAAGGTGAAATATATTGAGTCCAAAAAAATATATTTGAAGATGTGAATTTTACACAACACACAAAAAAAAATCACTTTTTTCTCGAAATTGCAACTTTTTTTCCATCCCCAAATAGTCAGATCACCACCAAACACACTGACGCCCACACAAAATTACAATTTTCAACAAACAAAGGAACAATAACCTTTTTTTTGCTTTTTTCAGTTTTTTTTCCTTTTGATTACTCTTTTTTCCCCCTAGGAAAAAAAATACCCCAAATATTTTTTTTTTCTAGAAAAGTTTAATAATTTATATCTATATATTTATTAATCAGCTTTTATTTCAAGTGATTACTATTTTTGTATGGATATTTTTCTTTAAAATACATCATTTCATTTTCATATGACTATTTTAAAAAAATGTTTTTAAAGTACAACTTTTCCCCCAAAAATGGCGACTTAGTTCTCTTAAAAGATTTCTACTTTTTTGTTGAGAAAAAAAAAAGATTCTTTTCCTAATGGGCTTACAACTTCTGGCTCCCAAAAATAGGACTTCATTCTCATAAAATTAGAGGTAAATACATTTTTTTTCCTCAAAAGATTTGTTTCTTTTCAGCATGGTCTCAATGCACCTTTGTAGTTTTTGAACAGGTGATTGGCACTCTTTTCATTATTTTTAATTGGTTCTTATCCAAATAAATGGATACAGTTGTATTTATGGACATTTTATTGTTATTTGACATTTCTTTGCTCAAGTGCCATTTTGTGTCTGAGAAATTTGCACTTTTTTTGGGGGGGGGGGTTTAAATACATGTGGTACTAATGCAAAATGACAAGACAGGCGCTTGTGAGTGTTTATGACCAATCTATTTTCTTATTGTGTGTGAATGGAAAAACAAATGGACAAAAAAAAAACAAGGGTTTTTAGTTATGGTTGGATTTCCAACAACTGGCTGTGCACATATGATTTGTTCATGAATTAGCCAAATGAACACACTGGTCCTGCTTTTGATTCCAATGTTTTGATTTGGACCGTGTTGTTTTCCTTTGTTTTGATTGGGCAGAATGTTTGGTTCCGACAATACAATAATATACCATGGCCAAAAACATTTGCAGATTCAGGTAAATCGTTGCTAACATTTGTAGTTTGGCTGCAAAGTCTGGGGAAAAATGTTTTTTATAAGTGTCCTTTTCTAGTGCGTGAAACTATTCCAGTCTTTAATTTCACACATCAGCATATATGTATATATTTTTAACATACATTTCAGAAATTAGCCCAATGCTAAGCTGACATTCTACTGACAAATGCAATGTGCAATGTGACACTTTTTTTAATTGCTCACATTTAAAAGGTCGTCCTTTTTGAAAATGTTTTTATGCCTTGAGCATCTTGTGTGTCGTTCAACCCCTCACACCTCATACTTGTCCGATAAATCACTTTAAATTGGTGAGCGCAGCTGTGCAAATTTAAGAGGTTGTCGGGAAAATGTCAAATCATTTAAATGGTCTTTTTCAATGATGGTCTTCAAAAGTTAGCCACGGCCGTTACCACGCTTGGCTAACTCTCCTCGGAACCGAGACAATGACAATAAAAATGTTCATTCTCCACAGTTGTAGTTTTTTTTAACACCATGGTCTGTAATGTATATGCGAGCTCAAATGGAATATTTATAAATGTTAGACATGGTTCTGGCCGAAGACTGTATTAGCTTGCTTTCTCACTGATTCGATAAAGAAGTTAGCATGGCCCGGAGTGGCGCTGAGCTGCCTCGAGAATTGCGTGATGTGGAAAATAACGCTCTTTTGTTATTTGAATGTGAATATTGAATATTTATTTTAAGAGTTTAGCGCAGAGTACTTTCTAGACGATTGACATATATATATATATATTTAAAAAATTTATATAATAATTTTTTTTGTTTGTGGACCGGCTCAATTCTTTTCACTCGTTCCTTTAGTAATATTTTAGCTGGATGACTGTTACGTTTTGACTTATTTTCCCCCATCTTATTCCACACCAATCTCATTCTTCTCGTTATATTTTGGGTTTGGATACAGTTGAAATAATAAATAAATGGTTTCCAAAACAAATAACCGTGGTTTTTAATCATCGTAACAGCCAATCGATTTGTTTTCGATAGAGCAGGTGTACCTAATGAAGTGATCCGTGAATTTTTTTGAGCCTTCGCCGCCACCTTGCGGTGAAGAGAAATACTACATATGAAATATACATAAAAAATAATAGCTTTGAATACGTCAAACCTAAGGCTTTATTAAAGTTAAGGAGACCAAAACAACTCTCTAAATGGCATTACAAGAGTTTGTAAACAAGCACGGTGCAAACCATTTTAATTTTAAAGCCATTTTTTTTGTCGAAAGGGGGCGGACGTGGATGGACCGTTTCCTAACTCCAGTATCTCCATCGATCACAACACGATGCCTCTTCAACATGCCCCGTCAAACAACAAACATTCCCGCCTGGGAATAACATAAATAAATGTGGGATATTCATTGTTTGTTGTGATTTTGTTTCATTTGTTGCCTATCTAATAAGGTCCTGCCTGTCAACCATTTTGTTAGAACTGCAGCTGCATGCAGATGTACTGTACTGTAATCGTGTTGTATCGCTCTACACTCCAGTCCGCGAGGTGGCGGTAATGCGCCAAATGTTGCCTTGCCAAGCGGTATAAAATTGACGAGAAACAACCAGAAGAAGAAGAAGAAGAAGGTTGGTTTGGATTGGTGGCTGTGACGGCAGGGCTGCGGGTTATTGGAGACAAGATGGCGACCGATCCCTTCGGACTTTTCTCCGCCAAGTGAGCTTGTACGAGCAAATGTTTGTTGCCTTTTCCTCCTGACGTTTTACTTGTTGCACGATTTGCACACTTGAGACTTGAGCACATTGTGCCCTTTAATTTTTGTATGCTACGATTTTAATTGTTTTGGGTTTGTTCGTTTTTAATGCCGGCCAATTCTTTAGCATTTTTATTTATTGTGTTTATAATACAGTCATACCAAACGTTTTTGTAATACAACTGTTTTTTTTTTCTAACTTTCAACCCTGCTGCTTATTCAGTGATGCGGCCAATTTATGTCATTTTTTTAACGGCCGCCAGGGGGAGCTCGAGTACAAAAGGTAAGATTAAGACCGGTGGAATATATGCGTGGAGGAAGACTGTAACTTCTTTTCTTGTGCATCAATGAAATGAGCGTGAACATACCCTCATCATGGAAAATGCAAAAAGAAAGGCATATGACGCATTGCTATTCTGTTGCTAGCGTGTTGTTAGCATGTTGCTAGCGTTTTACTGCCGCGTCACAGGCACCGTTTGGGAAGAAAGTTATATTATTATCATTATTGTTAAGTTATATGATTCAAACTTTGAAAACTCTCTCTGTGTACCATCTTTCTTTGTAAATATGTTGACATGTTTTCATGTGGGCACATGCGGCTTATATACGGGTGGTTTTCCTCTAAAAATGTAGTGGGTGCTGCTTATAATCAGGTGTGCTCTATAGTGCGGAAATGACGGTAGATAACGACTTTTTGCATGTTACCAGAAATGCACTAGATGGAGGCCCTCAATTCATTTGAACAGTTACCTGGCAACAAGATGGCGCTAAATGCATACTTTTCTTGGAATTCTTTCATTGACCAGGCATAAAATCAGAAAAAAAACCCCGAACTCTTTTTGTTTTCTTTTTCTACGTCGTACTGCGACTGACCTTCATTCCTCTCCTTTCCAGGGCAAACCTCCACCTCTCTCGCTTCTCCTCCACCTGTTCCCTGCTCTCGCTACAGATCACAATGTCATCTGCAAGCATCGTAGTCTCATGCAGATTCCTGTTTAACCTCGTCTGTCAGCCTGTCCCATCACCATAGCGAACGAGAAGGGGCTCGGAGCTGACCCCTGATGAACTCCCAGTCCTCAACGCGAGCTTCGGTGACTCTTTCCCATAGTTTCATTGTATACAATACAATACAATACAATACATGCTGATTGATATAGCGCTTTCACAACAGCGGCAGCTGTAACAAAGCGCTTAACAAAACAGTTCACATAAAGTCAAATAATGAACACAACACATAACATCAAACACGGACAGTCGTGCAGTCCTGACCACTTTTCCCCTCATACGCTTTGTTGTTAAAGCAGTTTGAGATGACAGAGGAGAGAATCAAAGTGTCCTTTCACCAGTGGATCAGAGACGTCATGCTCAAAATGTGCACACGTTGGTCGGCTACAAGCTAAGTTTGAAAGTCAACAAGAAGCTGTAGCGTCCATTGACGAAAAAAGAGATTGCTTCACTTCTCCTGTCCCATGCAAATCCAATTCCAATTCCAAGCGCTGACTCTCAGTTCCAAATACGCACCGGCGCTCTGCGCCGACGCTCCTCTCTCCTCATCCTCCACTTCAGCAGCCATCCATCCAGCCGCACCAACGCAGACTGTCCAACAGCGCCGACATCTCCACTGAACAAAACGGGCCGTGAAAAATGCTGCCCATTACAGGCGCAAAAAACACAAGCGCCCTGGGGCTGTCCAGCACCGACAGTCAATGGCGCCGACATTCCTCCCAATCCAAATCTGTGCTGGTACAGGCGTGCTGCCGAGAAGGCGCAGCCACCACCAAGCACAGATTCTTCTCCTTTGACGAATGTCGTGGCCAAAAAACGCTGAAAACAGTCCACATCGGGTCCACACGACGAAACAACAAACATGTGACAAAACAAAAAGACAAAAACAACAAAAAAGAAGAAAAAATAGCAAGGCTCTTGAAGAGCACTTCCTGAAGGCTGCCTACTCGGGCGCCATCTTAGGAAAAATTTATGTATGTCAGTATTGCTGATCAACTTTGATTTGATTTGATGTTGTTTTTAATATTGTATCTGTGTTTCTAACTGCTTGTTGTAAGGTGTCCTTGAGTGCTCCGAAAGGCACCCATAAATAAAATGTATTGTTATTATTAAGAAAAAAAAACTCCACTGAAACACGCTTGCTTGTATTTTTTTCTACATTGTTTGGCAGTTGGTACAAAAAATGTGAGTTATGTTACATTATTACTGGCATACAAAGCCATTGTGCGATCTTCATGGGAAAGTTAAAATTAGAAAGCGATGTAGTGTTCATCTTCCCGAAAAAGAGTTACAAATGTTGCACAATTAGATTTGTTTTGCATAATTTCATTAAAGAAATCGTTTTTCTGTAAAATGACTGCACTTTCATTATCAAGCAATGAGACATATTCTTATCATCTTAGCTTCTGTAAACAATGTCATTAACTTATTTCAATGTACAAATAAAATTGAAATCGGGAGTAGATTTATAACTTTTGGCCCTCCACATTATTTTCTGCTTCTCATTTGGCCCCCCCCGGGAAAAAAATTGCCCACTCCTGATGTATAGTAAGGCATTTTTAGCCAGAAAAAAAACATGAATAGTAAGGCGTTTTTGACGAAAAAAACGACATAGTATAGTAAGGCGTTTTTAGCGAAAAAAACGACATAGTATAGTAAGGCGTTTTTAGCGAAAAAGCGACATAGTATAGTAAGGCATTTTAGCGAAAAAAGCGACATAGTATAGTAAGGCATTTTTAGCTGAAAAAACGACATAGTATAGTAAGGCGTTTTTAGCGAAAAAGCGACATAGTATAGTAAGGCGTTTTAGCGAAAAACGACATAGTATAGTAAGGCGTTTTTAGCGAAAAAGCGACATAGTATAGTAAGGCGTTTTTAGCGAAAAACGACATAGTGTAGTAAGGCGTTTTTAGCGAAAAACGACATAGTATAGTAAGGCATTTTTAGCGAAAAACGACATAGTATAGTAAGGCATTTTTAGTCGAAAAAGCGACGTAGTATAGTAAGGCGTTTTAGCGAAAAACGACATAGTATAGTAAGGCATTTTTAGTCGAAAAACGACGTAGTATAGTAAGGCGTTTTAGCGAAAAAGCGACATAGTATAGTAAGGCATTTTTAGCGAAAAACGACATAGTATAGTAAGGCGTTTTTAGCGAAAAACGACATAGTATAGTAAGGCGTTTTTAGCGAAAAAAGCGACATAGTATAGTAAGGCATTTTTAGTCGAAAAACGACATAGTATAGTAAGGCGTTTTTAGCGAAAAAGCGACATAGTATAGTAAGGCATTTTTAGCGAAAAAGCGACATAGTATAGTAAGGCGTTTTTAGCGAAAAAACGACATAGTATAGTAAGGCATTTTTAGCGAAAAAGCGACATAGTATAGTAAGGCGTTTTTAGCGAAAAAAGCGACATAGTATAGTAAGGCGTTTTTAGCGAAAAAGCGACATAGTATAGTAAGGCGTTTTAGCGAAAAAACGACATAGTATAGTAAGGCGTTTTTAGCGAAAAACGACATAGTATAGTAAGGCATTTTTAGCGAAAAACGACATAGTATAGTAAGGCGTTTTAGCTGAAAAAGCGACATAGTATAGTAAGGCGTTTTTAGCGAAAAACGACATAGTATAGTAAGGCGTTTTAGCGAAAAACGACATAGTATAGTAAGGCGTTTTTAGCGAAAAACGACATAGTATAGTAAGGCGTTTTAGCGAAAAACGACATAGTATAGTAAGGCGTTTTAGCGAAAAACGACATAGTATAGTAAGGCGTTTTAGCGAAAAACGACATAGTATAGTAAGGCATTTTAGTCGAAAAACGACATAGTATAGTAAGGCGTTTTTAGCGAAAAACGACATAGTATAGTAAGGCATTTTTAGCGAAAAACGACATAGTATAGTAAGGCGTTTTTAGCGAAAAACGACATAGTATAGTAAGGCGTTTTTAGCGAAAAACGACATAGTATAGTAAGGCGTTTTTAGCGAAAAACGACATAGTATAGTAAGGCGTTTTTAGCGAAAAAAGCGACATAGTATAGTAAGGCGTTTTTAGCAAAAAAGCGACATAGTATAGTAAGGCGTTTTTAGCGAAAAACGACATAGTATAGTAAGGCATTTTTAGCGAAAAAGCGACATAGTATAGTAAGGCGTTTTTAGCGAAAAAAGCGACATAGTATAGTAAGGCATTTTTAGCGAAAAAGCGACATAGTATAGTAAGGCGTTTTTAGCGAAAAAACGACATAGTATAGTAAGGCGTTTTTAGCGAAAAAACGACATAGTATAGTAAGGCGTTTTTAGCGAAAAAACGACATAGTATAGTAAGGCGTTTTTAGCGAAAAACGACATAGTATAGTAAGGCATTTTTAGCGAAAAACGACATAGTATAGTAAGGCGTTTTTAGCGAAAAACGACATAGTATAGTAAGGCGTTTTTAGCGAAAAACGACATAGTATAGTAAGGCGTTTTTAGCGAAAAAACGACATAGTATAGTAAGGCGTTTTTAGCGAAAAACGACATAGTATAGTAAGGCATTTTTAGCGAAAAACGACATAGTATAGTAAGGCATTTTTAGCGAAAAACGACATAGTATAGTAAGGCGTTTTTAGCGAAAAACGACATAGTATAGTAAGGCGTTTTTAGCGAAAAACGACATAGTATAGTAAGGCGTTTTTAGCGAAAAAACGACATAGTATAGTAAGGCATTTTTAGCGAAAAACGACATAGTATAGTAAGGCATTTTTAGCGAAAAACGACATAGTATAGTAAGGCGTTTTTAGCGAAAAAAGCGACATAGTATAGTAAGGCATTTTTAGCGAAAAAGCGACATAGTATAGTAAGGCGTTTTTAGCGAAAAAGCGACATAGTATAGTAAGGCGTTTTTAGCGAAAAACGACATAGTATAGTAAGGCGTTTTTAGCGAAAAACGACATAGTATAGTAAGGCGTTTTAGCGAAAAAACGACATAGTATAGTAAGGCATTTTTAGCGAAAAACGACATAGTATAGTAAGGCATTTTTAGCGAAAAAGCGACATAGTATAGTAAGGCGTTTTTAGCGAAAAAGCGACATAGTATAGTAAGGCATTTTTAGCGAAAAAGCGACATAGTATAGTAAGGCGTTTTTAGCGAAAAAGCGACATAGTATAGTAAGGCGTTTTAGCGAAAAAGCGACATAGTATAGTAAGGCGTTTTAGCGAAAAAAGCGACATAGTATAGTAAGGCGTTTTAGCGAAAAACGACATAGTATAGTAAGGCATTTTTAGCGAAAAACGACATAGTATAGTAAGGCGTTTTTAGCGAAAAAGCGACATAGTATAGTAAGGCGTTTTTAGCGAAAAAGCGACATAGTATAGTAAGGCGTTTTAGCGAAAAAGCGACATAGTATAGTAAGGCGTTTTTAGCGAAAAACGACATAGTATAGTAAGGCGTTTTTAGCGAAAAAACGACATAGTATAGTAAGGCGTTTTTAGCGAAAAACGACATAGTATAGTAAGGCGTTTTTAGCGAAAAACGACATAGTATAGTAAGGCGTTTTAGCGAAAAAAAGCGACATAGTATAGTAAGGCGTTTTTAGCGAAAAACGACATAGTATAGTAAGGCGTTTTTAGCGAAAAAGCGACATAGTATAGTAAGGCGTTTTTAGCGAAAAACGACATAGTATAGTAAGGCGTTTTTAGCGAAAAAAGCGACATAGTATAGTAAGGCGTTTTTAGCGAAAAACGACATAGTATAGTAAGGCGTTTTTAGCGAAAAACGACATAGTATAGTAAGGCGTTTTTAGCGAAAAAACGACATAGTATAGTAAGGCGTTTTTAGCGAAAAACGACATAGTATAGTAAGGCGTTTTTAGCGAAAAACGACATAGTATAGTAAGGCGTTTTTAGCGAAAAACGACATAGTATAGTAAGGCGTTTTTAGCGAAAAAGCGACATAGTATAGTAAGGCGTTTTTAGCGAAAAAGCGACATAGTATAGTAAGGCGTTTTTAGCGAAAAAACGACATAGTATAGTAAGGCGTTTTAGCGAAAAAGCGACATAGTATAGTAAGGCGTTTTTAGCGAAAAACGACATAGTATAGTAAGGCGTTTTAGCGAAAAAACGACATAGTATAGTAAGGCGTTTTTAGCGAAAAAAGCGACATAGTATAGTAAGGCGTTTTTAGCGAAAAACGACATAGTATAGTAAGGCGTTTTTAGCGAAAAAAGCGACATAGTATAGTAAGGCGTTTTTAGCGAAAAAACGACATAGTATAGTAAGGCGTTTTAGCGAAAAAACGACATAGTATAGTAAGGCGTTTTTAGCGAAAAACGACATAGTATAGTAAGGCGTTTTTAGCGAAAAAGCGACATAGTATAGTAAGGCGTTTTAGCGAAAAAGCGACATAGTATAGTAAGGCGTTTTTAGCGAAAAAGCGACATAGTATAGTAAGGCGTTTTTAGCGAAAAAGCGACATAGTATAGTAAGGCGTTTTTAGCGAAAAACGACATAGTATAGTAAGGCGTTTTTAGCGAAAAACGACATAGTATAGTAAGGCGTTTTTAGCGAAAAACGACATAGTATAGTAAGGCGTTTTTAGCGAAAAAAGCGACATAGTATAGTAAGGCGTTTTAGCGAAAAAGCGACATAGTATAGTAAGGCGTTTTAGCGAAAAAAGCGACATAGTATAGTAAGGCGTTTTTAGCGAAAAAGCGACATAGTATAGTAAGGCGTTTTAGCGAAAAACGACATAGTATAGTAAGGCGTTTTTAGCGAAAAAGCGACATAGTATAGTAAGGCGTTTTTAGCGAAAAAGCGACATAGTATAGTAAGGCGTTTTTAGCGAAAAACGACATAGTATAGTAAGGCGTTTTTAGCGAAAAACGACATAGTATAGTAAGGCGTTTTTAGCGAAAAAAGCGACATAGTATAGTAAGGCGTTTTTAGCGAAAAACGACATAGTATAGTAAGGCGTTTTTAGCGAAAAAACGACATAGTATAGTAAGGCGTTTTTAGCGAAAAAAACGACATAGTATAGTAAGGCGTTTTTAGCGAAAAAACGACATAGTATAGTAAGGCGTTTTTAGCGAAAAAACGACATAGTATAGTAAGGCGTTTTTAGCGAAAAACGACATAGTATAGTAAGGCGTTTTTAGCGAAAAACGACATAGTATAGTAAGGCGTTTTTAGCGAAAAAGCGACATAGTATAGTAAGGCGTTTTTAGCGAAAAACGACATAGTATAGTAAGGCGTTTTTAGCGAAAAACGACATAGTATAGTAAGGCGTTTTTAGCGAAAAAGCGACATAGTATAGTAAGGCGTTTTTAGCGAAAAACGACATAGTATAGTAAGGCGTTTTTAGCGAAAAAAGCGACATAGTATAGTAAGGCGTTTTTAGCGAAAAACGACATAGTATAGTAAGGCGTTTTTAGCGAAAAACGACATAGTATAGTAAGGCGTTTTTAGCGAAAAAGCGACATAGTATAGTAAGGCGTTTTAGCGAAAAACGACATAGTATAGTAAGGCGTTTTAGCGAAAAAACGACATAGTATAGTAAGGCGTTTTAGCGAAAAAACGACATAGTATAGTAAGGCGTTTTAGCGAAAAACGACATAGTATAGTAAGGCGTTTTAGCGAAAAAACGACATAGTATAGTAAGGCGTTTTTAGCGAAAAAAGCGACATAGTATAGTAAGGCGTTTTAGCGAAAAAACGACATAGTATAGTAAGGCGTTTTTAGCGAAAAACGACATAGTATAGTAAGGCGTTTTTAGCGAAAAAACGACATAGTATAGTAAGGCGTTTTTAGCGAAAAACGACATAGTATAGTAAGGCGTTTTTAGCGAAAAAACGACATAGTATAGTAAGGCGTTTTAGCGAAAAAACGACATAGTATAGTAAGGCGTTTTTAGCGAAAAAACGACATAGTATAGTAAGGCGTTTTTAGCGAAAAAACGACATAGTATAGTAAGGCGTTTTTAGCGAAAAAGCGACATAGTATAGTAAGGCGTTTTTAGCGAAAAAAGCGACATAGTATAGTAAGGCGTTTTTAGCGAAAAAACGACATAGTATAGTAAGGCGTTTTAGCGAAAAAACGACATAGTATAGTAAGGCGTTTTAGCGAAAAAACGACATAGTATAGTAAGGCGTTTTTAGCGAAAAACGACATAGTATAGTAAGGCGTTTTTAGCGAAAAAACGACATAGTATAGTAAGGCGTTTTTAGCGAAAAAGCGACATAGTATAGTAAGGCGTTTTTAGCGAAAAAACGACATAGTATAGTAAGGCGTTTTAGCGAAAAAGCGACATAGTATAGTAAGGCGTTTTAGTAGCGAAAAAACGACATAGTATAGTAAGGCGTTTTAGCGAAAAACGACATAGTATAGTAAGGCGTTTTTAGCGAAAAAACGACATAGTATAGTAAGGCGTTTTTAGCGAAAAAACGACATAGTATAGTAAGGCGTTTTTAGCGAAAAACATAGTATAGTAAGGCGTTTTTAGCGAAAAAGCGACATAGTATAGTAAGGCGTTTTTAGCGAAAAAAGCGACATAGTATAGTAAGGCGTTTTTAGCGAAAAAGCGACATAGTATAGTAAGGCGTTTTTAGCGAAAAAACGACATAGTATAGTAAGGCGTTTTTAGCGAAAAAGCGACATAGTATAGTAAGGCGTTTTTAGCGAAAAAACGACATAGTATAGTAAGGCGTTTATAGCGAAAAAACGACATAGTATAGTAAGGCGTTTTTAGCGAAAAAGCGACATAGTATAGTAAGGCGTTTTTAGCGAAAAAACGACATAGTATAGTAAGGCGTTTTTAGCGAAAACGACATAGTATAGTAAGGCGTTTTTAGCGAAAAACGACATAGTATAGTAAGGCGTTTTTAGCGAAAAAGCGACATAGTATAGTAAGGCGTTTTTAGCGAAAAAGCGACATAGTATAGTAAGGCGTTTTTAGCGAAAAACGACATAGTATAGTAAGGCGTTTTTAGCGAAAAACGACATAGTATAGTAAGGCGTTTTTAGCGAAAAAAGCGACATAGTATAGTAAGGCGTTTTTAGCGAAAAAGCGACATAGTATAGTAAGGCGTTTTAGCGAAAAACGACATAGTATAGTAAGGCGTTTTTAGCGAAAAAACGACATAGTATAGTAAGGCGTTTTTAGCGAAAAACGACATAGTATAGTAAGGCGTTTTAGCGAAAAAGCGACATAGTATAGTAAGGCGTTTTAGCGAAAAAACGACATAGTATAGTAAGGCGTTTTTAGCGAAAAACGACATAGTATAGTAAGGCGTTTTTAGCGAAAAAGCGACATAGTATAGTAAGGCGTTTTAGCGAAAAAGCGACATAGTATAGTAAGGCGTTTTTAGCGAAAAAACGACATAGTATAGTAAGGCGTTTTTAGCGAAAAACGACATAGTATAGTAAGGCGTTTTTAGCGAAAAACGACATAGTATAGTAAGGCGTTTTTAGCGAAAAACGACATAGTATAGTAAGGCGTTTTAGCGAAAAACGACATAGTATAGTAAGGCGTTTTTAGCGAAAAAGCGACATAGTATAGTAAGGCGTTTTAGCGAAAAAGCGACATAGTATAGTAAGGCGTTTTAGCGAAAAACGACATAGTATAGTAAGGCGCTTTTAGCGAAAAACGACATAGTATAGTAAGGCGTTTTTAGCGAAAAAACGACATAGTATAGTAAGGCGTTTTTAGCGAAAAACGACATAGTATAGTAAGGCGTTTTTAGCGAAAAACGACATAGTATAGTAAGGCGTTTTTAGCGAAAAAGCGACATAGTATAGTAAGGCGTTTTTAGCGAAAAACGACATAGTATAGTAAGGCGTTTTTAGCGAAAAAAGCGACATAGTATAGTAAGGCGTTTTTAGCGAAAAAACGACATAGTATAGTAAGGCGTTTTTAGCGAAAAATAGTAGTAAGGCGACATAGTATAGTAAGGCGTTTTTAGCGAAAAACGACATAGTATAGTAAGGCGTTTTAGCGAAAACGACATAGTATAGTAAGGCGTTTTTAGCGAAAAACGACATAGTATAGTAAGGCGTTTTTAGCGAAAAACGACATAGTATAGTAAGGCGTTTTTAGCGAAAAAACGACATAGTATAGTAAGGCGTTTTAGCGAAAAAACGACATAGTATAGTAAGGCGTTTTTAGCGAAAAACGACATAGTATAGTAAGGCGTTTTTAGCGAAAAACGACATAGTATAGTAAGGCGTTTTTAGCGAAAAACGACATAGTATAGTAAGGCGTTTTAGCGAAAACGACATAGTATAGTAAGGCGTTTTTAGCGAAAAACGACATAGTATAGTAAGGCGTTTTTAGCGAAAAACGACATAGTATAGTAAGGCGTTTTTAGCGAAAAAACGACATAGTATAGTAAGCGTTTTAGCGAAAAAAGCGACATAGTATAGTAAGGCGTTTTTAGCGAAAAACGACATAGTATAGTAAGGCGTTTTTAGCGAAAAACGACATAGTATAGTAAGGCGTTTTAGCTAAAAACGACATAGTATAGTAAGTTTTTTTAAAAACGACATAGTTTAGCTAAAAAACGACATAGTATAGTATGTCGTTTTTAGTAGCTAAAACGCCTTACTATAGTATAGTAAGCTTTTAGCTTTTATAGCGAAAAAACGACATACTATACTATGTCGCTTTTTTTCGCTAAAAACGCCTTACTATACTATGTCGTTTTTTCGCTAAAAACGCCATACTATACTATGTCGCTTTTTAGCTAAAACGCCTTACTATACTATGTCGTTTTTTTTCGCTAAAAACGCCTTACTATACTATGTCGTTTTTCGCTAGCCTAAAAACGTCGTTTTTCGCTATAACGCCTTATATACTATGTCGTTTTTTCGCTAAAACGCCTTACTATACTATGTCGTTTTTCGCTAAAAACGCCTTACTATACTATGTCGCTTTTTTCGCTAAAAACGCCTTACTATACTATGTCGTTTTTTCGCTAAAAACGCCTTACTATACTATGTCGTTTTTCGCTAAAAACGCCTTACTATACTATGTCGCTTTTTTCGCTAAAACGCCTTACTATACTATGTCGCTTTTTCGCTAAAAACGCCTTACTATACTATGTCGCTTTTTCGCTAAAAACGCCTTTACTATACTATGTCGTTTTTTCGCTAAAAACGCCTTACTATACTATGTCGTTTTTTCGCTAAAAACGCCTTACTATACTATGTCGCTTTTTTCGCTAAAACGCCTTACTATACTATGTCGTTTTTTCGCTAAAAACGCCTTACTATACTATGTCGTTTTTTCGCTAAAAACGCCTTACTATACTATGTCGTTTTTTTCGCTAAAAACGCCTTACTATACTATGTCGCTTTTTCGCTAAAAACGCCTTACTATACTATGTCGTTTTTCGCTAAAAACGCCTTACTATACTATGTCGTTTTTTTCGCTAAAACGCCTTACTATACTATGTCGTTTTTTCGCTAAAAACGCCTTACTATACTATGTCGCTTTTTTCGCTAAAAACGCCTTACTATACTATGTCGCTTTTTTTCGCTAAAACGCCTTACTATACTATGTCGTTTTTCGCTAAAACGCCTTACTATACTATGTCGTTTTTTCGCTAAAAACGCCTTACTATACTATGTCGTTTTTCGCTAAAAACGCCTTTACTATACTATGTCGTTTTTTCGCTAAAAACGCCTTACTATACTATGTCGTTTTTTCGCTAAAACGCCTTACTATACTATGTCGTTTTTTCGCTAAAACGCCTTACTATACTATGTCGTTTTTTCGCTAAAAACGCCTTACTATACTATGTCGCTTTTTCGCTAAAACGCCTTACTATACTATGTCGTTTTTCGCTAAAAACGCCTTACTATACTATGTCGCTTTTTCGCTAAAACGCCTTACTATACTATGTCGCTTTTTCGCTAAAAACGCCTTACTATACTATGTCGTTTTTTCGCTAAAAACGCCTTACTATACTATGTCGTTTTTTCGCTAAAAACGCCTTACTATACTATGTCGTTTTTTCGCTAAAAACGCCTTACTATACTATGTCGCTTTTTCGCTAAAAACGCCTTACTATACTATGTCGTTTTTCGCTAAAACGCCTTACTATACTATGTCGCTTTTTTCGCTAAAAACGCCTTACTATACTATGTCGTTTTTTCGCTAAAAACGCCTTACTATACTATGTCGTTTTTTCGCTAAAACGCCTTACTATACTATGTCGTTTTTTCGCTAAAAACGCCTTACTATACTATGTCGTTTTTTCGCTAAAAACGCCTTACTATACTATGTCGTTTTTTTCGCTAAAAACGCCTTACTATACTATGTCGCTTTTTTCGCTAAAAACGCCTTACTATACTATGTCGTTTTTTTTAAAACGCCTTAGTATACTATATGTCGCTAAAACGCCTTACTATACTATGTCGTTTTTTCGCTAAAAACGCCTTACTATACTATGTCGTTTTTTCGCTAAAAACGCCTTACTATACTATGTCGCTTTTTTCGCTAAAAACGCCTTACTATACTATGTCGTTTTTTCGCTAAAAACGCCTTACTATACTATGTCGCTTTTTCGCTAAAAACGCCTTACTATACTATGTCGCTTTTTTTCGCTAAAAACGCCTTACTATACTATGTCGCTTTTTCGCTAAAAACGCCTTACTATACTATGTCGCTTTTTCGCTAAAAACGCCTTACTATACTATGTCGTTTTTTCGCTAAAACGCCTTACTATACTATGTCGCTTTTTTTTCGCTAAAAACGCCTTACTATACTATGTCGTTTTTTTTGCTAAAAACGCCTTACTATACTATGTCGTTTTTTTCGCTAAAAACGCCTTACTATACTATGTCGCTTTTTCGCTAAAAACGCCTTACTATACTATGTCGTTTTTTCGCTAAAAACGCCTTACTATACTATGTCGCTTTTTCGCTAAAAACGCCTTACTATACTATGTCGCTTTTTTCGCTAAAAACGCCTTACTATACTATGTCGTTTTTTCGCTAAAAACGCCTTACTATACTATGTCGCTTTTTTCGCTAAAAACGCCTTACTATACTATGTCGCTTTTTTCGCTAAAAACGCCTTACTATACTATGTCGTTTTTTCGCTAAAAACGCCTTACTATACTATGTCGCTTTTTTTTATACGCTAAAAACGCCTTACTATACTATGTCGCTTTTTTCGCTAAAAACGCCTTACTATACTATGTCGCTTTTTCGCTAAAACGCCTTACTATACTATGTCGCTTTTTTCGCTAAAAACGCCTTACTATACTATGTCGCTTTTTCGCTAAAACGCCTTACTATACTATGTCGCTTTTTCGCTAAAAACGCCTTACTATACTATGTCGCTTTTTCGCTAAAAACGCCTTACTATACTATGTCGTTTTTCGCTAAAACGCCTTACTATACTATGTCGCTTTTTTCGCTAAAAACGCCTTACTATACTATGTCGCTTTTTTCGCTAAAAACGCCTTACTATACTATGTCGCTTTTTTCGCTAAAAACGCCTTACTATACTATGTCGCTTTTTCGCTAAAAACGCCTTACTATACTATGTCGTTTTTTCGCTAAAAACGCCTTACTATACTATGTCGCTTTTTTCGCTAAAAACGCCTTACTATACTATGTCGCTTTTTCGCTAAAACGCCTTACTATACTATGTCGTTTTTTCGCTAAAAACGCCTTACTATACTATGTCGTTTTTTCGCTAAAACGCCTTACTATACTATGTCGCTTTTTCGCTAAAAACGCCTTACTATACTATGTCGCTTTTTCGCTAAAAACGCCTTACTATACTATGTCGCTTTTTCGCTAAAAACGCCTTACTATACTATGTCGCTTTTTTCGCTAAAAACGCCTTACTATACTATGTCGCTTTTTTCGCTAAAAACGCCTTACTATACTATGTCGCTTTTTCGCTAAAAACGCCTTACTATACTATGTCGCTTTTTTCGCTAAAAACGCCTTACTATACTATGTCGCTTTTTCGCTAAAAACGCCTTACTATACTATGTCGCTTTTTCGCTAAAACGCCTTACTATACTATGTCGCTTTTTTCGCTAAAAACGCCTTACTATACTATGTCGCTTTTTCGCTAAAAACGCCTTACTATACTATGTCGCTTTTTCGCTAAAAACGCCTTACTATACTATGTCGTTTTTTCGCTAAAAACGCCTTACTATACTATGTCGTTTTTTTCGCTAAAAACGCCTTACTATACTATGTCGCTTTTTCGCTAAAACGCCTTACTATACTATGTCGCTTTTTTCGCTAAAACGCCTTACTATACTATGTCGCTTTTTCGCTAAAAACGCCTTACTATACTATGTCGCTTTTTCGCTAAAAACGCCTTACTATACTATGTCGCTTTTTCGCTAAAAACGCCTTACTATACTATGTCGCTTTTTCGCTAAAAACGCCTTACTATACTATGTCGCTTTTTCGCTAAAAACGCCTTACTATACTATGTCGCTTTTTTCGCTAAAAACGCCTTACTATACTATGTCGCTTTTTCGCTAAAAACGCCTTACTATACTATGTCGCTTTTTCGCTAAAAACGCCTTACTATACTATGTCGCTTTTTCGCTAAAACGCCTTACTATACTATGTCGCTTTTTTCGCTAAAAACGCCTTACTATACTATGTCGCTTTTTCGCTAAAAACGCCTTACTATACTATGTCGCTTTTTTCGCTAAAAACGCCTTACTATACTATGTCGCTTTTTCGCTAAAAACGCCTTACTATACTATGTCGCTTTTTCGCTAAAAACGCCTTACTATACTATGTCGCTTTTTTCGCTAAAACGCCTTACTATACTATGTCGCTTTTTTTCGCTAAAAACGCCTTACTATACTATGTCGCTTTTTTCGCTAAAACGCCTTACTATACTATGTCGTTTTTTTCGCTAAAAACGCCTTACTATACTATGTCGCTTTTTCGCTAAAACGCCTTACTATACTATGTCGCTTTTTCGCTAAAAACGCCTTACTATACTATGTCGCTTTTTCGCTAAAAACGCCTTACTATACTATGTCGCTTTTTTCGCTAAAAACGCCTTACTATACTATGTCGCTTTTTCGCTAAAACGCCTTACTATACTATGTCGCTTTTTCGCTAAAAACGCCTTACTATACTATGTCGCTTTTTCGCTAAAAACGCCTTACTATACTATGTCGCTTTTTTCGCTAAAACGCCTTACTATACTATGTCGCTTTTTTCGCTAAAAACGCCTTACTATACTATGTCGCTTTTTTCGCTAAAACGCCTTACTATACTATGTCGCTTTTTCGCTAAAAACGCCTTACTATACTATGTCGCTTTTTTCGCTAAAAACGCCTTACTATACTATGTCGCTTTTTCGCTAAAACGCCTTACTATACTATGTCGCTTTTTCGCTAAAAACGCCTTACTATACTATGTCGCTTTTTCGCTAAAAACGCCTTACTATACTATGTCGCTTTTTCGCTAAAACGCCTTACTATACTATGTCGCTTTTTTCGCTAAAAACGCCTTACTATACTATGTCGTTTTTTCGCTAAAAACGCCTTACTATACTATGTCGTTTTTTCGCTAAAAACGCCTTACTATACTATGTCGCTTTTTTCGCTAAAAACGCCTTACTATACTATGTCGTTTTTTCGCTAAAACGCCTTACTATACTATGTCGCTTTTTTCGCTAAAACGCCTTACTATACTATGTCGTTTTTTCGCTAAAAACGCCTTACTATACTATGTCGCTTTTTTCGCTAAAAACGCCTTACTATACTATGTCGCTTTTTCGCTAAAAACGCCTTACTATACTATGTCGCTTTTTTCGCTAAAAACGCCTTACTATACTATGTCGCTTTTTTTCGCTAAAAACGCCTTACTATACTATGTCGCTTTTTCGCTAAAAACGCCTTACTATACTATGTCGCTTTTTTCGCTAAAAACGCCTTACTATACTATGTCGCTTTTTCGCTAAAACGCCTTACTATACTATGTCGCTTTTTTAAAACGCTAAAAACGCCTTACTATACTATGTCGTTTTTCGCTAAAAACGCCTTACTATACTATGTCGCTTTTTTCGCTAAAAACGCCTTACTATACTATGTCGCTTTTTCGCTAAAACGCCTTACTATACTATGTCGCTTTTTTCGCTAAAAACGCCTTACTATACTATGTCGCTTTTTCGCTAAAAACGCCTTACTATACTATGTCGCTTTTTTCGCTAAAAACGCCTTACTATACTATGTCGCTTTTTTCGCTAAAAACGCCTTACTATACTATGTCGCTTTTTCGCTAAAAACGCCTTACTATACTATGTCGTTTTTTCGCTAAAAACGCCTTACTATACTATGTCGCTTTTTCGCTAAAAACGCCTTACTATACTATGTCGCTTTTTTCGCTAAAAACGCCTTACTATACTATGTCGCTTTTTTCGCTAAAAACGCCTTACTATACTATGTCGCTTTTTCGCTAAAAACGCCTTACTATACTATGTCGCTTTTTTCGCTAAAACGCCTTACTATACTATGTCGTTTTTTCGCTAAAAACGCCTTTACTATACTATGTCGCTTTTTTCGCTAAAACGCCTTACTATACTATGTCGTTTTTTCGCTAAAAACGCCTTACTATACTATGTCGTTTTTTCGCTAAAAACGCCTTACTATACTATGTCGTTTTTTCGCTAAAAACGCCTTACTATACTATGTCGCTTTTTCGCTAAAAACGCCTTACTATACTATGTCGTTTTTTCGCTAAAAACGCCTTACTATACTATGTCGCTTTTTTCGCTAAAAACGCCTTACTATACTATGTCGCTTTTTCGCTAAAAACGCCTTACTATACTATGTCGCTTTTTTCGCTAAAAACGCCTTACTATACTATGTCGCTTTTTCGCTAAAAACGCCTTACTATACTATGTCGCTTTTTTCGCTAAAACGCCTTACTATACTATGTCGCTTTTTCGCTAAAAACGCCTTACTATACTATGTCGCTTTTTTCGCTAAAAACGCCTTACTATACTATGTCGTTTTTTCGCTAAAAACGCCTTACTATACTATGTCGCTTTTTTCGCTAAAACGCCTTACTATACTATGTCGCTTTTTTCGCTAAAAACGCCTTACTATACTATGTCGCTTTTTCGCTAAAAACGCCTTACTATACTATGTCGCTTTTTCGCTAAAAACGCCTTACTATACTATGTCGCTTTTTCGCTAAAAACGCCTTACTATACTATGTCGCCTTACTATTTTTTTTTTCGCTAAAAACGCCTTACTATACTATGTCGCTTTTTTTCGCTAAAAACGCCTTACTATACTATGTCGCTTTTTTTTCGCTAAAAACGCCTTACTATACTATGTCGCTTTTTTCGCTTTTATACTATGTCGCTAAAAACGCCTTTACTATACTATGTCGCTTTTTTCGCTAAAACGCCTTACTATACTATGTCGTTTTTCGCTAAAAACGCCTTACTATACTATGTCGTTTTTTCGCTAAAAACGCCTTACTATACTATGTCGCTTTTTTTCGCTAAAAACGCCTTACTATACTATGTCGCTTTTTCGCTAAAAACGCCTTACTATACTATGTCGTTTTTTCGCTAAAACGCCTTACTATACTATGTCGTTTTTTCGCTAAAAACGCCTTACTATACTATGTCGCTTTTTCGCTAAAAACGCCTTACTATACTATGTCGTTTTTTCGCTAAAAACGCCTTACTATACTATGTCGCTTTTTCGCTAAAAACGCCTTACTATACTATGTCGCTTTTTTCGCTAAAAACGCCTTACTATACTATGTCGCTTTTTCGCTAAAACGCCTTACTATACTATGTCGCTTTTTTTTCGCTAAAACGCCTTACTATACTATGTCGCTTTTTTCGCTAAAACGCCTTACTATACTATGTCGCTTTTTTCGCTAAAAACGCCTTACTATACTATGTCGCTTTTCGGCTAAAACGCCTTACTATACTATGTCGCTTTTTTCGCTAAAACGCCTTACTATACTATGTCGTTTTTTCGCTAAAACGCCTTACTATACTATGTCGCTTTTTCGCTAAAACGCCTTACTATACTATGTCGCTTTTTCGCTAAAACGCCTTACTATACTATGTCGTTTTTTCGCTAAAAACGCCTTACTATACTATGTCGCTTTTTCGCTAAAACGCCTTACTATACTATGTCGCTTTTTCGCTAAAAACGCCTTACTATACTATGTCGCTTTTTCGCTAAAAACGCCTTTACTATACTATGTCGTTTTTTTCGCTAAAAACGCCTTACTATACTATGTCGTTTTTTCGCTAAAAACGCCTTACTATACTATGTCGCTTTTTCGCTAAAAACGCCTTACTATACTATGTCGCTTTTTCGCTAAAAACGCCTTACTATACTATGTCGCTTTTTCGCTAAAACGCCTTACTATACTATGTCGTTTTTTCGCTAAAAACGCCTTACTATACTATGTCGCTTTTTTCGCTAAAACGCCTTACTATACTATGTCGCTTTTTTCGCTAAAACGCCTTACTATACTATGTCGTTTTTTCGCTAAAACGCCTTACTATACTATGTCGCTTTTTCGCTAAAAACGCCTTACTATACTATGTCGTTTTTCGCTAAAAACGCCTTACTATACTATGTCGCTTTTTTCGCTAAAACGCCTTACTATACTATGTCGCTTTTTCGCTAAAAACGCCTTACTATACTATGTCGTTTTTTTTCGCTAAAAACGCCTTACTATACTATGTCGCTTTTTTCGCTAAAAACGCCTTACTATACTATGTCGCTTTTTCGCTAAAAACGCCTTACTATACTATGTCGCTTTTTCGCTAAAAACGCCTTACTATACTATGTCGCTTTTTTCGCTAAAACGCCTTACTATACTATGTCGCTTTTTCGCTAAAAACGCCTTACTATACTATGTCGTTTTTTCGCTAAAAACGCCTTTACTATACTATGTCGTTTTTTCGCTAAAAACGCCTTACTATACTATGTCGCTTTTTCGCTAAAAACGCCTTACTATACTATGTCGTTTTTTTCGCTAAAAACGCCTTACTATACTATGTCGCTTTTTCGCTAAAACGCCTTACTATACTATGTCGCTTTTTTCGCTAAAACGCCTTACTATACTATGTCGTTTTTTTCGCTAAAAACGCCTTTACTATACTATGTCGCTTTTTTCGCTAAAAACGCCTTACTATACTATGTCGTTTTTTCGCTAAAAACGCCTTACTATACTATGTCGTTTTTTCGCTAAAAACGCCTTACTATACTATGTCGCTTTTTTCGCTAAAAACGCCTTACTATACTATGTCGCTTTTTCGCTAAAAACGCCTTACTATACTATGTCGCTTTTTCGCTAAAAACGCCTTACTATACTATGTCGCTTTTTCGCTAAAACGCCTTACTATACTATGTCGTTTTTTCGCTAAAAACGCCTTACTATACTATGTCGCTTTTTCGCTAAAAACGCCTTACTATACTATGTCGTTTTTTCGCTAAAAACGCCTTACTATACTATGTCGCTTTTTTCGCTAAAAACGCCTTACTATACTATGTCGCTTTTTCGCTAAAAACGCCTTACTATACTATGTCGCTTTTTTCGCTAAAAACGCCTTACTATACTATGTCGCTTTTTTCGCTAAAAACGCCTTACTATACTATGTCGCTTTTTCGCTAAAAACGCCTTACTATACTATGTCGCTTTTTTCGCTAAAACGCCTTACTATACTATGTCGCTTTTTTCGCTAAAAACGCCTTACTATACTATGTCGTTTTTTCGCTAAAACGCCTTACTATACTATGTCGTTTTTTTCGCTAAAACGCCTTACTATACTATGTCGCTTTTTTCGCTAAAAACGCCTTACTATACTATGTCGCTTTTTCGCTAAAACGCTAAAAACGCCTTACTATACTATGTCGTTTTTTCGCTAAAAACGCCTTACTATACTATGTCGCTTTTTTCGCTAAAACGCCTTACTATACTATGTCGTTTTTTCGCTAAAAACGCCTTACTATACTATGTCGCTTTTTTCGCTAAAAACGCCTTACTATACTATGTCGCTTTTTCGCTAAAACGCCTTACTATACTATGTCGCTTTTTTCGCTAAAAACGCCTTACTATACTATGTCGCTTTTTTCGCTAAAAACGCCTTACTATACTATGTCGCTTTTTTCGCTAAAAACGCCTTACTATACTATGTCGTTTTTTCGCTAAAAACGCCTTACTATACTATGTCGCTTTTTCGCTAAAAACGCCTTACTATACTATGTCGTTTTTTCGCTAAAAACGCCTTACTATACTATGTCGTTTTTCGCTAAAAACGCCTTACTATACTATGTCGCTTTTTCGCTAAAACGCCTTACTATACTATGTCGCTTTTTCGCTAAAAACGCCTTACTATACTATGTCGTTTTTTTCGCTAAAAACGCCTTACTATACTATGTCGTTTTTCGCTAAAAACGCCTTACTATACTATGTCGCTTTTTCGCTAAAAACGCCTTACTATACTATGTCGCTTTTTCGCTAAAAACGCCTTACTATACTATGTCGTTTTTTCGCTAAAAACGCCTTACTATACTATGTCGCTTTTTTCGCTAAAAACGCCTTACTATACTATGTCGCTTTTTCGCTAAAAACGCCTTACTATACTATGTCGCTTTTTCGCTAAAACGCCTTACTATACTATGTCGCTTTTTTCGCTAAAAACGCCTTACTATACTATGTCGTTTTTCGCTAAAAACGCCTTACTATACTATGTCGTTTTTCGCTAAAACGCCTTACTATACTATGTCGCTTTTTCGCTAAAAACGCCTTACTATACTATGTCGCTTTTTCGCTAAAAACGCCTTACTATACTATGTCGCTTTTTTCGCTAAAAACGCCTTACTATACTATGTCGCTTTTTCGCTAAAAACGCCTTACTATACTATGTCGTTTTTTCGCTAAAAACGCCTTACTATACTATGTCGTTTTTCGCTAAAAACGCCTTACTATACTATGTCGCTTTTTCGCTAAAAACGCCTTACTATACTATGTCGCTTTTTCGCTAAAACGCCTTACTATACTATGTCGTTTTTTCGCTAAAAACGCCTTACTATACTATGTCGTTTTTCGCTAAAAACGCCTTACTATACTATGTCGTTTTTTTTCGCTAAAAACGCCTTACTATACTATGTCGCTTTTTCGCTAAAAACGCCTTACTATACTATGTCGTTTTTCGCTAAAAACGCCTTACTATACTATGTCGCTTTTTTCGCTAAAAACGCCTTACTATACTATGTCGTTTTTCGCTAAAAACGCCTTACTATACTATGTCGCTTTTTCGCTAAAAACGCCTTACTATACTATGTCGCTTTTTCGCTAAAAACGCCTTACTATACTATGTCGCTTTTTCGCTAAAAACGCCTTACTATACTATGTCGCTTTTTTCGCTAAAAACGCCTTACTATACTATGTCGTTTTTCGCTAAAAACGCCTTACTATACTATGTCGTTTTTTCGCTAAAAACGCCTTACTATACTATGTCGCTTTTTCGCTAAAAACGCCTTACTATACTATGTCGTTTTTTCGCTAAAAACGCCTTACTATACTATGTCGTTTTTTCGCTAAAAACGCCTTACTATACTATGTCGCTTTTTTCGCTAAAAACGCCTTACTATACTATGTCGTTTTTCGCTAAAACGCCTTACTATACTATGTCGTTTTTTCGCTAAAAACGCCTTACTATACTATGTCGTTTTTTCGCTAAAACGCCTTACTATACTATGTCGCTTTTTCGCTAAAAACGCCTTACTATACTATGTCGCTTTTTCGCTAAAACGCCTTACTATACTATGTCGTTTTTCGCTAAAAACGCCTTACTATACTATGTCGTTTTTTCGCTAAAAACGCCTTACTATACTATGTCGCTTTTTCGCTAAAAACGCCTTACTATACTATGTCGCTTTTTTCGCTAAAAACGCCTTACTATACTATGTCGCTTTTTTCGCTAAAACGCCTTACTATACTATGTCGTTTTTTCGCTAAAAACGCCTTACTATACTATGTCGTTTTTCGCTAAAAACGCCTTACTATACTATGTCGTTTTTCGCTAAAACGCCTTACTATACTATGTCGTTTTTTTCGCTAAAACGCCTTACTATACTATGTCGCTTTTTCGCTAAAAACGCCTTACTATACTATGTCGTTTTTCGCTAAAACGCCTTACTATACTATGTCGTTTTTTCGCTAAAAACGCCTTACTATACTATGTCGCTTTTTCGCTAAAACGCCTTACTATACTATGTCGCTTTTTCGCTAAAAACGCCTTACTATACTATGTCGCTTTTTCGCTAAAAACGCCTTACTATACTATGTCGCTTTTTTCGCTAAAAACGCCTTACTATACTATGTCGTTTTTTCGCTAAAACGCCTTACTATACTATGTCGCTTTTTCGCTAAAAACGCCTTACTATACTATGTCGTTTTTCGCTAAAAACGCCTTACTATACTATGTCGTTTTTCGCTAAAACGCCTTACTATACTATGTCGTTTTTTCGCTAAAAACGCCTTACTATACTATGTCGTTTTTTCGCTAAAAACGCCTTACTATACTATGTCGCTTTTTTCGCTAAAAACGCCTTACTATACTATGTCGTTTTTTCGCTAAAAACGCCTTACTATACTATGTCGTTTTTTTCGCTAAAACGCCTTACTATACTATGTCGCTTTTTCGCTAAAACGCCTTACTATACTATGTCGCTTTTTTCGCTAAAACGCCTTACTATACTATGTCGTTTTTTCGCTAAAACGCCTTACTATACTATGTCGTTTTTTCGCTAAAACGCCTTACTATACTATGTCGTTTTTTCGCTAAAACGCCTTACTATACTATGTCGCTTTTTTCGCTAAAAACGCCTTACTATACTATGTCGCTTTTTCGCTAAAAACGCCTTACTATACTATGTCGCTTTTTCGCTAAAACGCCTTACTATACTATGTCGCTTTTTTCGCTAAAACGCCTTACTATACTATGTCGCTTTTTCGCTAAAACGCCTTACTATACTATGTCGTTTTTTCGCTAAAAACGCCTTACTATACTATGTCGTTTTTCGCTAAAAACGCCTTACTATACTATGTCGTTTTTCGCTAAAACGCCTTACTATACTATGTCGTTTTTCGCTAAAAACGCCTTACTATACTATGTCGCTTTTTCGCTAAAAACGCCTTACTATACTATGTCGTTTTTCGCTAAAAACGCCTTACTATACTATGTCGCTTTTTCGCTAAAACGCCTTACTATACTATGTCGCTTTTTCGCTAAAACGCCTTACTATACTATGTCGTTTTTTCGCTAAAACGCCTTACTATACTATGTCGTTTTTTCGCTAAAAACGCCTTACTATACTATGTCGCTTTTTTTCGCTAAAAACGCCTTACTATACTATGTCGTTTTTCGCTAAAAACGCCTTACTATACTATGTCGCTTTTTCGCTAAAAACGCCTTACTATACTATGTCGTTTTTCGCTAAAAACGCCTTACTATACTATGTCGTTTTTCGCTAAAACGCCTTACTATACTATGTCGCTTTTTTCGCTAAAACGCCTTACTATACTATGTCGCTTTTTTCGCTAAAACGCCTTACTATACTATGTCGTTTTTTCGCTAAAACGCCTTACTATACTATGTCGCTTTTTCGCTAAAACGCCTTACTATACTATGTCGCTTTTTCGCTAAAAACGCCTTACTATACTATGTCGTTTTTCGCTAAAAACGCCTTACTATACTATGTCGCTTTTTCGCTAAAAACGCCTTACTATACTATGTCGTTTTTCGCTAAAAACGCCTTACTATACTATGTCGCTTTTTCGCTAAAACGCCTTACTATACTATGTCGCTTTTTCGCTAAAAACGCCTTACTATACTATGTCGTTTTTCGCTAAAAACGCCTTACTATACTATGTCGCTTTTTTTCGCTAAAAACGCCTTACTATACTATGTCGTTTTTTCGCTAAAAACGCCTTACTATACTATGTCGTTTTTTCGCTAAAACGCCTTACTATACTATGTCGTTTTTCGCTAAAACGCCTTACTATACTATGTCGCTTTTTCGCTAAAACGCCTTACTATACTATGTCGCTTTTTCGCTAAAAACGCCTTACTATACTATGTCGTTTTTTCGCTAAAAACGCCTTACTATACTATGTCGTTTTTCGCTAAAAACGCCTTACTATACTATGTCGTTTTTTCGCTAAAACGCCTTACTATACTATGTCGCTTTTTTTCGCTAAAAACGCCTTACTATACTATGTCGTTTTTCGCTAAAAACGCCTTACTATACTATGTCGCTTTTTCGCTAAAAACGCCTTACTATACTATGTCGTTTTTTCGCTAAAACGCCTTACTATACTATGTCGTTTTTCGCTAAAAACGCCTTACTATACTATGTCGCTTTTTCGCTAAAAACGCCTTACTATACTATGTCGCTTTTTCGCTAAAAACGCCTTACTATACTATGTCGTTTTTCGCTAAAAACGCCTTACTATACTATGTCGTTTTTTCGCTAAAAACGCCTTACTATACTATGTCGTTTTTCGCTAAAAACGCCTTACTATACTATGTCGCTTTTTCGCTAAAAACGCCTTACTATACTATGTCGCTTTTTCGCTAAAAACGCCTTACTATACTATGTCGCTTTTTCGCTAAAAACGCCTTACTATACTATGTCGTTTTTTCGCTAAAAACGCCTTACTATACTATGTCGCTTTTTCGCTAAAAACGCCTTACTATACTATGTCGTTTTTCGCTAAAAACGCCTTACTATACTATGTCGTTTTTTCGCTAAAACGCCTTACTATACTATGTCGTTTTTTCGCTAAAAACGCCTTACTATACTATGTCGTTTTTCGCTAAAAACGCCTTACTATACTATGTCGTTTTTTCGCTAAAAACGCCTTACTATACTATGTCGTTTTTCGCTAAAACGCCTTACTATACTATGTCGCTTTTTTCGCTAAAACGCCTTACTATACTATGTCGTTTTTCGCTAAAACGCCTTACTATACTATGTCGCTTTTTCGCTAAAAACGCCTTACTATACTATGTCGTTTTTTCGCTAAAAACGCCTTACTATACTATGTCGCTTTTTTCGCTAAAACGCCTTACTATACTATGTCGTTTTTTCGCTAAAACGCCTTACTATACTATGTCGTTTTTCGCTAAAACGCCTTACTATACTATGTCGTTTTTCGCTAAAAACGCCTTACTATACTATGTCGTTTTTCGCTAAAAACGCCTTACTATACTATGTCGTTTTTCGCTAAAACGCCTTACTATACTATGTCGTTTTTCGCTAAAAACGCCTTACTATACTATGTCGTTTTTCGCTAAAAACGCCTTACTATACTATGTCGTTTTTCGCTAAAACGCCTTACTATACTATGTCGCTTTTTCGCTAAAAACGCCTTACTATACTATGTCGTTTTTCAGCTAAAAACGCCTTACTATACTATGTCGTTTTTCGCTAAAACGCCTTACTATACTATGTCGCTTTTTCAGCTAAAAACGCCTTACTATACTATGTCGTTTTTTCGCTAAAAACGCCTTACTATACTATGTCGTTTTTCAGCTAAAAACGCCTTACTATACTATGTCGCTTTTTCAGCTAAAAACGCCTTACTATACTATGTCGTTTTTCGCTAAAAACGCCTTACTATACTATGTCGTTTTTCGCTAAAACGCCTTACTATACTATGTCGTTTTTCAGCTAAAAACGCCTTACTATACTATGTCGTTTTTCGCTAAAACGCCTTACTATACTATGTCGTTTTTTCGCTAAAAACGCCTTACTATACTATGTCGTTTTTTCGCTAAAAACGCCTTACTATACTATGTCGTTTTTCGCTAAAAACGCCTTACTATACTATGTCGTTTTTCGCTAAAACGCCTTACTATACTATGTCGTTTTTTCGCTAAAAACGCCTTACTATACTATGTCGTTTTTCGCTAAAACGCCTTACTATACTATGTCGTTTTTCGCTAAAAACGCCTTACTATACTATGTCGTTTTTTCGCTAAAAACGCCTTACTATACTATGTCGTTTTTTCGCTAAAACGCCTTACTATACTATGTCGTTTTTTCGCTAAAAACGCCTTACTATACTATGTCGTTTTTTCGCTAAAAACGCCTTACTATACTATGTCGTTTTTTCGCTAAAAACGCCTTACTATACTATGTCGTTTTTTCGCTAAAACGCCTTACTATACTATGTCGTTTTTTTATACGCTAAAAACGCCTTACTATACTATGTCGTTTTTCGCTAAAACGCCTTACTATACTATGTCGTTTTTCGCTAAAAACGCCTTACTATACTATGTCGTTTTTCGCTAAAACGCCTTACTATACTATGTCGTTTTTCGCTAAAAACGCCTTACTATACTATGTCGTTTTTTCGCTAAAAACGCCTTACTATACTATGTCGTTTTTCGCTAAAAACGCCTTACTATACTATGTCGTTTTTTCGCTAAAACGCCTTACTATACTATGTCGCTTTTTCGCTAAAAACGCCTTACTATACTATGTCGCTTTTTTCGCTAAAAACGCCTTACTATACTATGTCGTTTTTTCGCTAAAAACGCCTTACTATACTATGTCGTTTTTCGCTAAAAACGCCTTACTATACTATGTCGTTTTTCGCTAAAAACGCCTTACTATACTATGTCGTTTTTCGCTAAAAACGCCTTACTATACTATGTCGTTTTTTCGCTAAAAACGCCTTACTATACTATGTCGCTTTTTTCGCTAAAAACGCCTTACTATACTATGTCGTTTTTTCGCTAAAAACGCCTTACTATACTATGTCGTTTTTCGCTAAAAACGCCTTACTATACTATGTCGTTTTTCGCTAAAAACGCCTTACTATACTATGTCGTTTTTCGCTAAAAACGCCTTACTATACTATGTCGTTTTTCGCTAAAAATGCCTTACTATACTATGTCGTTTTTTCGCTAAAAACGCCTTACTATACTATGTCGTTTTTCGCTAAAAACGCCTTACTATACTATGTCGTTTTTCGCTAAAAACGCCTTACTATACTATGTCGTTTTTCGCTAAAAACGCCTTACTATACTATGTCGTTTTTTTCGCTAAAACGCCTTACTATACTATGTCGTTTTTTCGCTAAAACGCCTTACTATACTATGTCGTTTTTTCGCTAAAAACGCCTTACTATACTATGTCGTTTTTCGCTAAAAACGCCTTACTATACTATGTCGTTTTTTCGCTAAAAACGCCTTACTATACTATGTCGTTTTTTCGCTAAAAACGCCTTACTATACTATGTCGTTTTTCGCTAAAACGCCTTACTATACTATGTCGTTTTTCGCTAAAACGCCTTACTATACTATGTCGTTTTTTCGCTAAAACGCCTTACTATACTATGTCGTTTTTCGCTAAAACGCCTTACTATACTATGTCGTTTTTAGCTAAAAACGCCTTACTATACTATGTCGTTTTTCGCTAAAAACGCCTTACTATACTATGTCGTTTTTCGCTAAAAACGCCTTACTATACTATGTCGTTTTTTCGCTAAAACGCCTTACTATACTATGTCGTTTTTAGCTAAAACGCCTTACTATACTATGTCGTTTTTCGCTAAAACGCCTTACTATACTATGTCGTTTTTTCGCTAAAAACGCCTTACTATACTATGTCGTTTTTTCGCTAAAACGCCTTACTATACTATGTCGTTTTTCGCTAAAAACGCCTTACTATACTATGTCGTTTTTCGCTAAAAACGCCTTACTATACTATGTCGTTTTTCGCTAAAACGCCTTACTATACTATGTCGTTTTTCGCTAAAACGCCTTACTATACTATGTCGTTTTTCGCTAAAACGCCTTACTATACTATGTCGTTTTTCGCTAAAACGCCTTACTATACTATGTCGTTTTTTCGCTAAAAACGCCTTACTATACTATGTCGTTTTTTCGCTAAAAACGCCTTACTATACTATGTCGTTTTTCGCTAAAACGCCTTACTATACTATGTCGTTTTTCGCTAAAAACGCCTTACTATACTATGTCGTTTTTTCGCTAAAAACGCCTTACTATACTATGTCGTTTTTTCGCTAAAACGCCTTACTATACTATGTCGTTTTTCGCTAAAACGCCTTACTATACTATGTCGTTTTTCGCTAAAAACGCCTTACTATACTATGTCGTTTTTCGCTAAAAACGCCTTACTATACTATGTCGTTTTTCGCTAAAACGCCTTACTATACTATGTCGTTTTTCGCTAAAAACGCCTTACTATACTATGTCGTTTTTTCGCTAAAACGCCTTACTATACTATGTCGTTTTTTCGCTAAAAACGCCTTACTATACTATGTCGTTTTTCGCTAAAACGCCTTACTATACTATGTCGTTTTTCGCTAAAACGCCTTACTATACTATGTCGTTTTTCGCTAAAAACGCCTTACTATACTATGTCGTTTTTCGCTAAAAACGCCTTACTATACTATGTCGTTTTTTCGCTAAAAACGCCTTACTATACTATGTCGTTTTTCGCTAAAAACGCCTTACTATACTATGTCGTTTTTCGCTAAAAATGCCTTACTATACTATGTCGTTTTTCGCTAAAAACGCCTTACTATACTATGTCGTTTTTCGCTAAAAACGCCTTACTATACTATGTCGTTTTTCGCTAAAAACGCCTTACTATACTATGTCGTTTTTTCGCTAAAAACGCCTTACTATACTATGTCGTTTTTTCGCTAAAAACGCCTTACTATACTATGTCGTTTTTCGCTAAAAACGCCTTACTATACTATGTCGTTTTTCAGCTAAAACGCCTTACTATACTATGTCGTTTTTCGCTAAAAACGCCTTACTATACTATGTCGTTTTTCGCTAAAAACGCCTTACTATACTATGTCGTTTTTCGCTAAAAATGCCTTACTATACTATGTCGTTTTTCGCTAAAAACGCCTTACTATACTATGTCGTTTTTCGCTAAAAACGCCTTACTATACTATGTCGCTTTTTCGCTAAAAATGCCTTACTATACTATGTCGTTTTTCGCTAAAAACGCCTTACTATACTATGTCGTTTTTCGCTAAAAACGCCTTACTATACTATGTCGCTTTTTCAGCTAAAAATGCCTTACTATACTATGTCGTTTTTCAGCTAAAACGCCTTACTATACTATGTCGTTTTTCGCTAAAAACGCCTTACTATACTATGTCGCTTTTTCGCTAAAAATGCCTTACTATACTATGTCGTTTTTCGCTAAAATGCCTTACTATACTATGTCGTTTTTTCGCTAAAAACGCCTTACTATACTATGTCGTTTTTTCGCTAAAAACGCCTTACTATACTATGTCGCTTTTTCGCTAAAAATGCCTTACTATACTATGTCGCTTTTTCGCTAAAAATGCCTTACTATACTATGTCGCTTTTTCGCTAAAAACGCCTTACTATACTATGTCGCTTTTTCGCTAAAAACGCCTTACTATACTATGTCGTTTTTCGCTAAAAATGCCTTACTATACTATGTCGTTTTTTCGCTAAAAACGCCTTACTATACTATGTCGTTTTTCGCTAAAAACGCCTTACTATACTATGTCGCTTTTCGCTAAAAACGCCTTACTATACTATGTCGCTTTTTCGCTAAAATGCCTTACTATACTATGTCGTTTTTTTCGCTAAAAACGCCTTACTATACTATGTCGTTTTTTCGGCTAAAAATGCCTTACTATACTATGTGGTTTTTTCAGCTAAAAATGCCTTACTATACTATGTCGTTTTTCTCGCTAAAAACGCCTTACTATACTATGTCGTTTTTCTCGCTAAAAACGCCTTACTATACTATGTCGTTTTTTCGGCTAAAATCGCCTTACTATACTATGTCGTTTTTCGCTAAAAACGCCTTACTATACTATGTCGTTTTTTCGCTAAAATGCCTTACTATACTATGTCGTTTTTTCGCTAAAACGCCTTACTATACTATGTCGTTTTTTCGCTAAAAATGCCTTACTATACTATGTCGTTTTTTCGCTAAAAATGCCTTACTATACTATGTCGTTTTTTCGCTAAAACGCCTTACTATACTATGTCGTTTTTTCGCTAAAAACGCCTTACTATACTATGTCGCTTTTTCGCTAAAAATGCCTTACTATACTATGTCGTTTTTTCGCTAAAACGCCTTACTATACTATGTCGTTTTTTCGCTAAAAATGCCTTACTATACTATGTCGCTTTTTCGCTAAAAATGCCTTACTATACTATGTCGTTTTTCGCTAAAAACGCCTTACTATACTATGTCGTTTTTCGCTAAAAACGCCTTACTATACTATGTCGTTTTTCGCTAAAAATGCCTTACTATACTATGTCGTTTTTCGCTAAAAACGCCTTACTATACTATGTCGTTTTTCGCTAAAAATGCCTTACTATACTATGTCGCTTTTTCAGCTAAAAATGCCTTACTATACTATGTCGTTTTTTCGCTAAAAACGCCTTACTATACTATGTCGTTTTTCGCTAAAAACGCCTTACTATACTATGTCGTTTTTCAGCTTAAAAATGCCTTACTATACTATGTCGCTTTTTCGCTAAAACGCCTTACTATACTATGTCGTTTTTCGCTAAAAACGCCTTACTATACTATGTCGTTTTTTCGCTAAAAACGCCTTACTATACTATGTCGTTTTTCGCTAAAACGCCTTACTATACTATGTCGTTTTTCGCTAAAAACGCCTTACTATACTATGTCGTTTTTTCACTAAAACGCCTTACTATACTATGTCGCTTTTTTCGCTAAAAACGCCTTACTATACTATGTCGTTTTTTCGCTAAAACGCCTTACTATACTATGTCGTTTTTTCGCTAAAAACGCCTTACTATACTATGTCGCTTTTTTCACTAAAAACGCCTTACTATACTATGTCGTTTTTCGCTAAAAACGCCTTACTATACTATGTCGTTTTTCGCTAAAACGCCTTACTATACTATGTCGTTTTTCGCTAAAAATGCCTTACTATACTATGTCGTTTTTTCAGTTAAAATGCCTTACTATACTATGTCGTTTTTTCGCTAAAAACGCCTTACTATACTATGTCGTTTTTTTCGCTAAAAACGCCTTACTATACTATGTCGCTTTTTCGCTAAAAACGCCTTACTATACTATGTCGTTTTTCGCTAAAACGCCTTACTATACTATGTCGCTTTTTCGCTAAAAACGCCTTACTATACTATGTCGTTTTTCACTAAAACGCCTTACTATACTATGTCGCTTTTTTCGCTAAAAACGCCTTACTATACTATGTCGTTTTTTTCGCTAAAACGCCTTACTATACTATGTCGTTTTTTCGCTAAAAATGCCTTACTATACTATGTCGCTTTTTTCGCTAAAACGCCTTACTATACTATGTCGCTTTTTCGCTAAAAATGCCTTACTATACTATGTCGCTTTTTCGCTAAAAATGCCTTACTATACTATGTCGTTTTTTCGCTAAAAACGCCTTACTATACTATGTCGTTTTTCGCTAAAACGCCTTACTATACTATGTCGCTTTTTCAGCTAAAAATGCCTTACTATACTATGTCGTTTTTCGCTAAAAACGCCTTACTATACTATGTCGTTTTTTCGCTAAAATGCCTTACTATACTATGTCGTTTTTCAGCTAAAAATGCCTTACTATACTATGTCGTTTTTCGCTAAAAACGCCTTACTATACTATGTCGCTTTTTCGCTAAAAACGCCTTACTATACTATGTCGTTTTTCAGTTAAAATGCCTTACTATACTATGTCGTTTTTCGCTAAAAACGCCTTACTATACTATGTCGTTTTTTCGCTAAAACGCCTTTACTATACTATGTCGCTTTTTCGCTAAAAACGCCTTACTATACTATGTCGTTTTTTCGCTAAAACGCCTTACTATACTATGTCGTTTTTCGCTAAAAACGCCTTACTATACTATGTCGCTTATTTCACTAAAAACGCCTTACTATACTATGTCGTTTTTCGCTAAAACGCCTTACTATACTATGTTGTTTTTTCGCTTAAAACGCCTTACTATACTATGTCGTTTTTCGCTAAAACGCCTTACTATACTATGTTGTTTTTCGCTTAAAACGCCTTACTATACTATGTCGCTTTTTTCGCTAAAAACGCTTTACTATACTATGTTGTTTTTTCGCTTAAAACGCCTTACTATACTATGTCGTTTTTTCGCTAAAAACGCCTTACTATACTATGTTGTTTTTTCGCCTAAAAACGCCTTACTATACTATGTTGTTTTTTTCGCTAAAAACGCCTTACTATACTATGTCGTTTTTTTCGCTAAAAAAACGACCATGTATAGTTGTCACGTTGCATGGTGGTGGTGGACCCCAAAAAGCAGGCACGAGAAAGGAGCAGATTGTACTTGATGAATTGTATTAAAACAGAGAAAACTAAATCCTAAACAAAGTCCAAAGTATCAAACAAAACACATGACTGAAGATAAAACATAACAATGACCAAAGCCTGACTGAAACAAACATGGCAGTAGCACACGAACAGCCACAAACATGACCCGACAGTGTCGTCGGCAGGGAGTCCTTTATAGCCACTATTGTTCCAGCCATCTCGTTACCTCTGCATCCCGCGTCCTAGACGACCCGTGGTGGTCGTCAAATAGTTCGTTGAATCTTTTCGCCACATCAATGGATGCTATTTTCTTCAGATTATGGTTCGAGCATGCGACTGCAACACACAACTCCTCTTGTTTCATGTTGAGAGGGAAGAAATTTCATCTGTGCTGTATGTTACACATACAGTACATTTGACAATAAAGTTTATCCAATCCAAAACGCGCTTTCAACTGTTGTCGGAGATCGTGGCCGCTGCCATGATTCAATGTTGTTGACAGACGACGGGGCAAACGGCGCATCGTGAATATCGCGAGTGTTTGCACCCATGTAAACCCTCGACACAAAAAGGTACAAGGTTGTTTGAAAAAAACGCCGACCGTAAAGTTTTTTTTGGAGGTAGAAATTCTCGGTCAGTCGGGTTATCGGAAACACACACGACCCTTTTTTCTACGCCTCCTATGTTTTTCGATGGAAAAAACGACCATGTAAACAAAAGACATCTTTCCCTCCTACCCAAACAAAAATCAACGTTGACTTTTGAAGGATTGCTCAGACACGCAAAGCGGCTTGAAAATGAAACTTTTATTCGGAATTATTTTCAATGAGGACTACGAAAACAGAAAAGGACAGCATGAATAAATGGCGGCCTATTGTCATCATACTCTATCAATTCCACTGGGGGGGTGTTGTGGGGGAACACACACACACACAAGCACAATTTTTGTACAATATAAAACAGTCAGGAGAACCCCCCAGCCCGCTTCATCGTCATTATATTACAACAGCCCCATCAGCTCTGTTCCACTCCAAAGTGACGCGGTGGCGGTGCTTTGAAAGGTCGTCGGAGGTGTCAGTGTTTGCTCTTCTTGGACTTTTTGTGAGATCGGCCGTGCGGGGACCTGGACTTGGACCGGGACTTCTTGGTGGACTTCTTGGGCGTCCGAGAGCGCGACCGCCGCGCGCGCTTGGGCGTGCGAGGGGACGACGGAGATCTTGGAGGACCAAAACAAAACGAAAGAAGGTCATTACAAAGTGTCGCTCTAAATAACCCGGCCCATCTTTGGGTTTTGAAAAAATGTGGCACAAGCGTGTTCCCAGCCTTGGTCCGATCTACCCATCTCGGTGCTACTTTGTCGCGGCAAACTCAAGACATCCATTTTGGTGGCGTACCTCTTTGAGGACTTCTTGAGAGCCGAGCGCGGGGAGTCCTTGTGAGCCGAGCGTGACGATGTGTCCTTTGAGTACGAGCGCCCGACCGCTCCGAGCGGGGGGAAGGCGAGCGGCCTCGCCTGCCGCCGCCGCGGGTGGGGCTGGGGGAGTTGCTGTGTCGCCGCTTCCTCTCGGCGGCCGGGGACGAGTACCTGTGGGCGCCGGCCGGCAAGTGAGCGTCAAGCATTTGGCTTGGGCAGGACCGACGACGGCGCGCACGTTTGACTCACTTGTCTTTCCTGGTCGGCGTGTCTTCCTTCTCCTTCTTGAAGTCTTTCAACCTGGCGTCGGCTTTCTCTTTGTCCTTCTTCTCTCGCTCTTTCTCCCGCTCCTGTTTCTCCTTCTCTTTCTCCTGCGGCAGCACGGCAGGCGGATACACATTGAACAAATGGAAGACCGCGGGCGACGGCCTTTTTTGTCCTTCCTACCTTTTGCAGCAGTTTGTCTCTGTAATGCTCCACCTGCTCCTGAAAGCTCTGACCAGGCTTCTTGGGCCTCTTCCCCGATTCCAGCTCGTCTTGGAACTTCATGACTTTCACCTAAGTTGAACGGCGTAGTTAGTGCAAGCTCTGGCCCAAAGAGCCAAATTCGGTGAGGAATTGGTGCCACAAGTTGGCGTGAAAAACAAAAACAAACGTGAAGCTCCTCACCATCACGTCAACATAGCTAACGCGTGAATTCCCAAACACAGAGCCTCGAAGAACCGCAGCTCAGCTTGTGTTACCATTTCATTGGACACCTGCGTGAGTCAATCATCGCGCCTGCGCACATGGTTGATTTTGTTTGGTGACCTCTGACCTCGATCTCCCGTAGCTTGCTTCGCTTCTCCTCATTCATTTCGGACAGTTTGGCCTTGAGGTCCGCGTCGTCCCTGGCGGGGTTGGAGTAGCTCGGGGTGGCCGCCGCCGAGCGGGGACTCCTCTCGTCGTCGCTGTTCCCCGCGTACCTTGGAAGGAACAAGCGCGTGGCCGTTTCACACGCGATACAGACGGCCGCAGTCCAGCGTGTGAAAAGAGCCCCCGCTCACCTTTTGGCTTCTTCGGGCTGCTCCAATGCCTCCCATTTGGAAGTGGTCACAGCTAGAGGTCAGACAAAAGCGGGACGCGTGCTTAGAGAAACAGCTGACGACTGCGTTTGGGGGAAACAAAAACCAAAAAAGAAACGCGCGACACGTACAACCTTGAGATTCCAGCTCGGACTCGTCCACGGCTTCCCATTTTGAGGGCGCCACCTTGAAAGTGGGCTCCTTGGACTGGTCGACTTGAAACGGAAAATTGTTCCCCATTGGTGTCAACATTTTTTTGGGCGGCGCCGCCGATGTCCTCAAAATATTTGCTTTTTTTCGTGGGCTACGCCCCACCGCGGCGTACGCAAACGACCCGCATTTGACTCACGGGGGACTCCGTCGATGTCCTCCTCCGTCGGCCTGATGGGAACGCCGTCCAGGTCGTCCAGGGGGGCCCCGTCGATCGTGGCTCCGTCGATGGGCCCGCCGTCGATGGGCAGTCCGTCCACGTCTTCCACGGGCGATCCGTCCACAAACTGGCCTATCGGTGCGCCGTCGATGTCCTCCGTGGGCTCGGGCTGCATAAATCACGATGGAGATGGGCACGATAATCTCGGAAAGAATCGCGACCGGCCGGTTCCCTGCCCTCCACGGTCGGCCGTTGACGGAAAGATGGGGCGCTGTGGTTTTACCGCGACGGGAAGTGCGACGGGCTCCTTTTCGGGCGCCAGGTTGACGAGCCCCAGGAATATGTTTTGCAACTTGATGAGGAAGGGGTCCGGATACACCGCCCAGTCCTCCCACGCTCTGAAGCAGGCCATCACGCGTTGCTGGGGGCACGGAGGGAGACAAGATGGCTGACAGGCGCCATCCAACTCGGCGGGCAAGGGTTGCTTTGCGTTTGCCCCCTGCGCATACCTTAAAGTTTTCACTCTGCAGGTGACCTTGGATGCTTTTGTACGTGGCATTGAGGTCGGCAAAAATCTGGCAGAGCTTCACTTCAAAACTGTCAAAGGGGGACAGGGGGGGGACAAAACGGGTCAATGTTTACATGGCTTCATGGAGGAATAAGGATTGTCACTAGTTTGCTAGCCAATATTACCCATCAGCCTCGGGGCAAGGCGCTTGTTTTTTTTGGGGGGGGGTCAACCAACTTCTGTACATTGAAGTAAAACATTGACACGTGCAAAAAGGCGGACTCACTATTTGCGATAGTAGGAGGCGTTGGCCACCTTGGCAGAGGAGTTGTACAGCACGTCAGACACCAGATATAAGCGCGCGATCTGAAAGAGTGACAAAAACGGCGAGTGCTATTGATGAGATGATGACCGGTGGATTGCTTGTCTTCTTCTGCGCTTGCCTTTTTGGGGAGAGGGGTCTTGAGGATGGAGAGAGACTCTGCGACGCATTCCACGATCTCTTCGGCGGCCTCGGCGCGAGCCAGGCAAAACAACATGGCCTCGGCGACGTCGCCCCTCCTGGGCGTCAGGCCGCGCAGCATCTCCTCCAGCTTGTCCCGCTCGCTGCAAAGCGCGCAGAGGAGACGTCGTTTCCCACGCTCGGACGGCCGACGGCAGGCGCCGGTCGCTTTAAGCGCGCCGCAAGGACGATTCTCGAGGCGTCTTACTCTTCCTTTAAGCAGCCCTTCTTGAGCGAGTCCTCCTCTTCGTCCTCGTCCTCGCCCTCGTCGTAGGGACCGTGGAGGTAGGGATTGAGAGGCGGGGGGCGCCACAGGGAGCCGTTCTTGAACATCCTAAAGTCATCCGTCCGCCATTTGACCGGCGCTTCGCCCTGGAAAAAAAGAAGAAGAAGACTGGTCAAATCCGCTCGTGATGTTAGACATGCATTGTTTTTCTTCTTCTTGTCCAGGTCTATGAAATGGCCGCTAGGTGGCGCACCCGCCCGCAAGCCTCTTTTATGCAGAAATGCGGCAAAAGATTAACATGGAAAACCACCAACGCTGCCCCTATTCCGTGTCAAAATGTTCCAAAGTGTATTTGTGTTAACGACACCGACCCCAACGGCATCGAATGGAAGACGGACGGGCGGGCGGGTTAGTGACCTGCAGTATGGTGTAGAGCTTCCACCGGTAGTAAACATGCGCTGGGCTCTGGTTCTCAAACAGAAACCTTCAGGAGGGAAGACAAATGGGAAAATGTCAAAAGAGCAAAGCGCGGGACGGCGCCTGCGTGACGGGGGGGCGGGGGCTGACCTGTACAAGGGGTTGTTGATTTCCCGGTTCATGATCATGGCTTCAAACATTGGGCCTTCACGAACCACAAATTCGATCATTCGGTGGATGAGAGAGAGCAAATTCCTACAAGAAAGACACAGTTAAAGCGAACAGATTCAGACCAGGGGTGGGGGGGCGAGGGGAGACTCTAAACAGCTACATGAACACGGTTCTATTTCTGCTCGGCAGTTTTGGAATGCTTTGAACTGCTGCCTCTCCGACGGCAACTCAATGGCGCCAAAATGTTTTGGACCTACTCGAGCACCATGCAGGTAAGGAAGAGTCGAAATTGCGGGTCAACGGGCCCCTTTTTAGATTTGGCATTCAACACGGCGCGGTATTGGAGCCCTTATTTAGGGTCATTTCTTTGACTTTTTGTCAATGACGTTCTATTCAATTGTCTTGCGTTTGCCCCCCCCTTTTTTTTAAAATATGGACAGCAATTTGTTGCCTCTGAAGTTGATTTTCAAGCGTCGCATTGATTTTTGTAAATACCGTATTTTCCGCACTATAAGGCCCACCTAAAAGCATCAGATTTTCTCCAGTGTGCCCTATAATCCGATGCGCCTGATAGAAAGTGTCTAACTCTCTTTCTATTCCCAATTGACTTGGCTACCTGTTGATGATTTAAAAGCGCACGATGCCAAAAGCGAAGTAGCACTTGGGAATGGAAGCGTCGAAGGCGCGATGAGGAACGAGAGACACGGCCAAATGTCGCCTTTTAACAGAGAGGCAACGTTCCAAACGCATCCCGTGACCGTGCGTCAATCGCAAACAATCTCTCACTTTGCCTACGTCAATGTGAACGAGGAATAAATATCGGGTGCTATTTGTGTGCAAGTTAATGGATGCCGCTGGTGTCTGGATTGCTCGAGTGCAGCTGATGTGATGAATGATTTGTCATCCAACTACTCGGACTCTCGGAAAGACACCCGGGAAGGTGACACGCCGACAAGGACGCCGGTTTGAGCAAAGCTGGCCCACGCGTCACCTCTCCGTGTGTCACGTCACGCTGCTCCGCCGACCGACTGCTGTGATGCCGTGCGTTGAGGGAGCATCAACGGGTTAGCGGTGACGCCGAGCGGATCGTTGGCGGTCATTATTTTTAGGAGAGCGCGGCCAAATTAGACTCACTGATTGATTCATTCATGAAGTCAACACAGATCACAATTACTTGGTAGTGGAGCCGATCGTACCAATGGGGGGAGGGGTACAATCCCGTATACTTTCCCAATCCATCCCATGACGCCTTTTTCGGGTCCCGCGCTGCCGCAGACAGTTCAACGTGTGCTGCTCACCAAGGCCATTGTCAAAGGTCATGGCTAGGCTAAGTAAAAGTGGCTTGTTTGGATTTGGCAGTGGGGCCAGATTGACATGAGGTCCCAATGGCGTGACAGGCGCCACGAGGGGGGGACGGCGAACGTGAGCAATGGTCGGGCGGGCGCGTCAACGGGCTCGGGTGTCATGCAGAAGATGTTGAAAACGGGAGAATGAATGTGGCGGAACCTTCAAAGTCAAACACGTTCCCATCTGGAGCAACAAAATAAGTGCAGATTTGTTTAGTTTGTCTTTTATGGCAGGTCACCTAACATCACCGCCATGTGCCACGCAGATGCAAAGATGGAGCCCCTCCCCACTTGCAATTCATCGATAATATGCAGAGACCGCGACGTCAGACTCTGAGCTTTTGTCCGCCGCGTGCTTATGGAGATCGTTTATAACACGACTTGTATGGCATTTTTATTTGATTTGTTTTAATTGGGTGGGGGAGTCAGGCTGAGGCAGTTTACATAGTGCCCCCTGGTGTTCAGACTGAGAATTGAAATACCTTGGGTTCCAGAACACCAGGACTCAAATGTCACTTTGAAAATGTTACATGAACAAAGCTCAAGAAAACATTTGTGTTTTTCAACAAGACTTGATTGAAATCAACTTTTTTTTTTTGGTTCAATCACAATTGCAAGATGTAACGGCGTCATCAGGAATGTGTACTCGGCATCTGCCAGTTGTAACATACAAGTAAAAAAATCATTTGCTGTATCTTACCCATAAGAATTTAAAATGCGCTTGCTTGCCTAAAAAAATAATTTGGCTTTTTTTGTGTAACATCGAAGAATATGTGCTTGCCACTATTTTGGTGTCTGCCCAAATTCAACTCAAAATATTCCCGTGACATACACATTACGTTAGCATTAGCTCGGTGAAACTATTTGGAATATGCCATTATTATTATTTGAGCCATTGCATTCCACTTTGCCGGTTCCACGAAGAAGTGAGTTTGAATGACAAAGACCTGATGGATGTGTGTGTGTGTGTGTGTGTGTGTGTGTATATGTAGAAGTGATGGCCTCAACCATTGCTCACACACACTGAGCAGCCCCCCTGTAGCATGCAGTGATCAAATGATCCAGCTTCCTTATGATGGGATGTTTGTTCAAGTTTTGGCTTCTGAGTTTGTATACCAATTTAGGGGGGGAAAGGGAAAAAAAAAGCATGTACCTTTCTGTTGGGATAACCACTTTGACTATGGCTTGCGACAGAGTCTGTATATGAAGTCACATCAGATAATAAACATAGAACGTGAGTATTGTTAAAAAGGCAACATGTGAAATATTTGTCAAAAAAAAAAAAGGCATTTGAAAAGTGACACTGGCCTAGTCAAAACCTCTATCAAAAACAAACATTTAGCGTACACTAATTCATTTAAGCAACAATGCTTGCTAACAGCAGCTACCTTTCACTCAAGTAACATTTACCAACACACTGACTTTAAAAAGAAAGAAAGAAAAAAAAAAGAAAAACAATACACACGAAAAACAAAAAAAACAAAAAAGCTGTTTGTATCGGTTACCTTCTCAAAGTCCTCCTTGTTTTTGGGTGGGGGGACCAGGGGCGCATTGGGGTTCTTGAGCCTCTCGCGGGGCTGCGCGTTGAAGGGGAGGCCCGAGGGAGGCGGCGGGAGGGTGTGCTCCATCATGGAGGGAGGGATGTAGATGGGGTGGGGTGGGATGGGCACGCCTTTGCCCCATCCCAGTTTCATCTCAAAGTTCATGATCATCTTTCCTGCATTTGACAAAAACAAAATAAGAATAATAACAGCCTTCTATATATCGACAGTTGCAAGAAAAAGTATGCGAACCCTTTGGAATGACCTGCACCTCTGCATAAATTGATCATAAAATGTGTTCTGCCCTTCATCCAAGTCACGACAATTAGACAAACGCAGTCTGCTTGAACTAATAGCCCACAAGCAAGCATGTGGTCTGTGCTTTGGGTATTTGACCTGTTGTATCACCCATTTTCTGTTGAGCTTCCATTGGTGGACATTTGGCCTTAAGTTCCTGGGCAAAACCTATTTGTCAACTTGGCAATGTCTTTTTCCTTCGATCCGAGCAATCTGTCCAGGCCCTGAGGAAGCGACGCAACCCCAAACCATGATACCCCCTCCACTATACTACACAGTCTCCTTTTTGTGACTCAATACGTCAGACCATGTAACATATTGCACGGGGAGCCTCAAAACGTGATCCAGGCAGAGTTCATATGACTGGGAGTCCACAACGACAGAAGTTGACAAACACTTCTTAAAGATGAAAAGCACATTTCTGAAACGAGAGAACGTACCGTTGAGGTTTTTGAGGGCCCGCTCGGCATCCCTCCTGTTCATGAAGGCCACAAAGCCACAGTTCCTCTCCCGTGCCCTCTCCTCGTCCGTCCTGGGCCACATGATCTTCACGCTGGCCAGCGGTCCGTAGCGGCCAAATTCTTGACACAGCATCTCCTCGTTCATCTAACAAACCGGGACACCATGTGCGTGACGTGTCATTAGGCAGGTTTATTTTGGAAGGACCAAAAAAAGAATAATATGCATGACGGTGTGAATATACCTGTGGATTGATGTTTCCCAGATACAAGTTAGTGGTGGACGGGTCGCCGACATCGTGTGAACCGGGTGCGCAGTCGTCCAAAACTGCAAACACACAAAAGAAAAGATATTCTTCGGTTGCTGGCCAAGGAAATGGGGGGGAAAAAAAGAAGGGGTTGAAAACAGATCATCACAGCCACTGCATTCAAATTCAAAGTTACCACTGGACGGACGGTTTCTTTGTGAAGAACCATCCGCTAAAAGAAGCAGAGACGCAGAGTACATTTGATTTCGGGGTATGGTGCAAATCAGCTGTGGCCCAGATCACGTGGATGACCAGGTCAGACCACCCTATTTTTCATTTTTCTTGCAGTTAGAAAAAGAGATGGCAGCAGCTTTAAGGGGACACTTACATGAACGTCTTCCCTCCGTGCCGCCCAGGGGTTCAAAACGACTAACTCGTCCCTTCATCTTGTGTCTTTCGTCCCTCTCCTCCTGAATTCTGAATGCAAATTGAAAAGCGGGCAATCAACAATATCAGACGGCGACGCCGCGTGCCAACAATCAAGCTGAATTTCAGTACGTTCCTTCTTGTAAAATCAAAGATAAGGCCCAATTATTGGTCTCTAAAATGGACGGGGCGCCTCGCGTACGGGCGTCTGTGAATGCTGTTGTGCGACTGATGACCGTGGCGCGGCAACAAGGAAAAACAGCCATCTTCTGTTCCTACCGTCATAAAAAGCGTCACATTCTGCTCCCGTATTTCATTTAAGCCTCGTATACGGTTTACCATGCCTGCATTCAATAATTACAACGCGTATGTGTGAAAGTAATAGCACCCGCAACTGACACTACACTTTTAAAACAGGGCGCCGCCACGGTCGGGAAAATACGCAAAGTTTTCCTCCACAGTCTGGTTGGAAAATATTGCAGACTGACCATCTTAAGCGTTCAAACTCGTTCTATATTTATGATGACAAATCCTGACGCTATGTGGCGGGATGCAGCCCATTTCAGACAACAAGAATTATCGGGACGTACTGTTTAAGCTCTTCTTTAAAAAGCTCCAGGTTGCTCTTCTTCTTTTCTTTTTCAGTGCTCTTCTTGGCAGACTGTAAAACAGCAGGTGGGGGGGGGGAAAATCAAACACGGCAAAGGACCTCAGGGATTTGGTTTTTGTCAGTGTGTTTAAACCAAAAGCAATACTCACGTGTCGTTTGTCTACTTGTAAGAACTGAGGTGGGGTTTCCAGGGGCAGGATGCTTTTGGACTGGGACTCAAAGCGAGACTTGGGCTTGTACAGTTTGCCTCGCTTCTCATCTGTTACTGCCTCCTCTGGCGGGGAAGACCAAAAACAGCATTGTAATGCGCAAGGGGACGTGAAAAAATAGGCAGGTGGAATGTAGGTTGTCCAACTTCAAAATAAATGTATTCTGGGGGCTGGTGAGTGACGTGGGCGTCATTGCATGAAAGTGTAACAGGTTCAGGAAGGGGAAAATATTGGGTGCATAAAGTGTCTCAACATTTTAGATCCAACATTTAAAGACACGTGGGAACCGTTTTAATTTGTGAAAAAAATGCAGTTTCCCGGCGAGGAAATGAAACGCAATCAAATGAAACTGGTGGTTTGTACATCAAGCCAAATTCTGCACTATCATACCTTTTGTGGCATTTGCGATCCCCCCGCGAACAAAAGCTTTGATCTTCCCCTCGCCGCCGCCTTCGAATGCGGCAAGGAACTCTTCGTAGATCTCCGCCGCGGCACGCTCGTCCTCCTGAACGCAGGAATCCCCCCCAAAAAAATCACACCATTCATTCATTCATACCCTTAGCTGGAGATTCAAGCAAATGTGACCTGGCACAGGAAAAAAAAATGGTCGCAATGATGAATGGCAATAGAACAATCAGAAGCCGGTAGTCTGTTTATGGAAAATCCTGCAGATTGCTGTCCGAGTTTTTTTTTTTTTTAATCTCAAAATGGTGCGGGTCCAAAATCAGCAAAAGAGAGCTGTTAGCTTTATACCGATAGCTGCATGTTGGGCATTCTCTGCGTAGATTACTCATGAAAATACATCAGAATTGATTAAAGGGGAATAAATTGGTATCTCGGGATCTACCTGAGCGAGTCCAGACTCACTTTGCCATGGTGGGTCATGTACATATAATACATTCAGTATTTGCTGAAAACTTCCTCTCGCAAGCGGGTGAAAGCTTGCTGTAGGAATGGTGGGAGTTGCACAATTTAAGGAAGTTGAACGTTTAGAGTAAGAGAATTGATCAAATGTTTCTTTGAGCTACTGGGCAGCATAGGCGTGCACGAAAGAGGTCGGAATTTTCGCATGTCTACCTCAGTTTGGGCGAGGGAGAAACCTGCCTGCTCTAGGCAGTAACAAACATCGGAGGGTTGCGGAGTGGATTTGCGCTCACGTCGAGGCTCAGTTTACTCACTTTCTTCTTGATCTCATCCTGCTCCTTCTTGCTGAGGGTTCTCTTGGCCACGGACATTTTGCCAATGCTGAAAGACTTCAGTTTGCTCTCGAGCAGCGCCTGCGGATGCAAAGAACAGCGACTTAAAAGCCATCATGATATGCTTGATTTGTTGACAGCTGCCATTAGCTACTAGCCGGAGCGCTGCTTAAACCGCGCCACGGTGTGTTACGTAGAACGTAATGTTTTGACGCGGTTGTTGCAAAGCTCACTTGAATTTCGGTTTCTTAGCTGCAAATGAGTTCAAATAACAAGGGTGGGGGGGGGGGCTACATCGCTGTTACTGTAAGGCCAAAATGCCTTTTGAATAAACGTAATCTACAGTGAAAACAGATTTCATCGTAATAGCACTAGCTAGTATACATTTAACAGTAACGCAGAATAATATGTACCGAAGTCGGTCTTGATGCGGGGGAAAGAAGCTGGACTTGTGGACCGGGAAGTGCTAGCGTCGCTAAGCTAACGCAGTAGCAAGTGTGGCCACACAACCGAAGGTTAGCAGGCGGATGCTTAGCATGTTAGCACAGTTGCGTACACGCTAGACGCGCTCTACACTTCCCATTTTCGCCGATGTTGTTCGACCGACATTAACACGACCTTCGTCCACACGTCGCTAATATGACGGAGTGTTTCCAGAAAGGCTCAATTCACCTTAGCGCTGGGCTTTTGAGAACCTCCTGGCGCTCGGTCCGCCATTTTTTGGCGTGGAACTCAAACACAATCGATCACCGACAAGTAGATGATATGAGGCCGATGTGAAAGCTAGGCTAAGTAATCAATCACCGATCGCGTGTTCGGGAAAAAATAAACACACGTTAAAACAGTTATAACAATCAAACAAATATATGACAAATGATATAAAGTATGAAATAATAAACGACATGTGCAAATCATATAAAAAATGGATACAAAATGATGCCACGACTAATTTGATTTGTGTACGTACGCGACCCACGTGAGGATAAGGACCGATGGAGGGATGAATATGGCAAATATCGTCTTAGATGACATGTTTTGTATTGTAATATTTATCTGTGGAATACATATACTGTGGATAAATAATCACTCAGAAAGAAGCTCTGTATAATATATATATTATACAGAGCTTCTTTCTCGAACTTATCGCAATATAGAGTTAATTATACTGCGTTACATGATTAGAAATGTGTGACTAAATGCAATTACAGAAGTCAGGGTTATACAACTTGAAATTATGAACAACATTTCATGGCTTTATGTCCCAAAAATCATTTTTCATGGATGCTTGTAGGTTCAGATGGGAAAAATATAAAAGTTCCATTAAATTAGAGGCTTAGCTGACAAGTGTATTCCCGCAAAAATGCCTGAGGCTCCTTTTGTATGAAAGAAAATACTAACCAAAAACAAATCAACAATGCTAAGGGAGGTTAAGAAAATAACGGCCTCTATAAAAATACATTCAAGTTGGTGCAAGCAGTCAAAGTCATCTCTATGCATGCCAACCCCCCCCCAAAACCGAGGATTTTGCATAATTGATCATTTATTATTATGATTTCAAATGTTTCTGCTTAGCGCTGACGTGTAAGTGTAGTACCCCAATCCCACCAAGGAGCGGCGCTCACGCGGACATGCACAGTCGTCAGCGATGAAAAATGTCCATTTAAGATGCTGTGTGCACACTTTCAGCGTCCTATAGAATGTATGCTAAATGCTAAGATGTACAAGCAATTTCTTTGGTAGTACTTAAAGTCCTTATACCCTCCCAGTGTCTTCTGTCCCCTCCTCCCTCTCCTCCTCCTCCTCCTCCTCCTCCTCCTCCTCGTCTTCCTCCTCCATTGAAAACAAACGTTGCATTCATCCAGTTCACACCGCAGCCTCCCCTTGCCGCAGGAACTTCCACTCGACTTTGGAGCAGCAGGCGAGCAGCCCGCTCCGCTCCGGTCAGGCCGACAATGTGGAGAGTGTACGGGCTGGTTTGCGCGTGCTGTCTCGCCCTCCTCGCCCAAGTCTGTCGCGCGCAGTCCCAGAGAAGGTCAACGGCAAACAAGACTGCTGCTGTTGACTACTGAGCAGATGATGTATTCTTCCTTCTTCTTTTTCCAGACCCTCTTTTACATGTGGGGGAAACATCACCGGGCAATCTGGAATCATCGGGAGTCAGGGCTACCCAGGAGTTTACCCTCCAAATACCAAGTGCGTGTGGAGGATCACAGTAAGTACGCAATTTGGTGGGAATACCGTAGTTGTCCCCAAAGTCACTTTCTTAAAATATTGTAATGCTATTTAAACAAAGATCCATTCCTCCATATTCTGAGCTGCTTAACCTCACAAGGGTTGCGGGGCACGCTGGAGCCTATCCCAGCTGTCTTCGGGGAGGAGGCGGGGGGGGCCTGAACTGGTTTCCAGCCAATTGCAGACATATAATAATTATATATTTTATTATATTCTGAATACATGATTCAAACCATTCTCATTATTGTAGATGATCATCATTGACTTACATTGTTTGTTTTGATAATTAACCCTTGGGGGGGAGGGGGGGGCAACAGTTACGACAGTGGACAATTTATCGGATGACAGGGTGGGTGAAATGCTTCAATAGGAACATGACACACATGTGCTCCATAGCGTCACCTATCCCAAAAGGTGGATTTTTAAAATGTGCATTCCAAAATGTGTAGATTTTTCTTTTTTCATATTTGACTTACCTTCCTTTCTGTCAATGTATTACTGTAGATATTGTTATGGGCAATCAACAAACCAAAAAAGGTTTTTCAGGTTGCAACCGCCGAGGGGGGGAAAAAAAGGAATTTTTCAGACCTCACACGTTTATCTTCAGATAACGAGAATTTGAGAACATTAGTAGGTCAGAATCATTCAAGCTGAGCAAGTTGCGTGAATACGACAACATAACCCGAATGCCATCGTCGCTCACTAACCGACATCAGAAATGGTCAACAATGGAGTGAAAAGACAAAGTGCTTCATTTCACGCCGTTCGCAATCTTGAAATTTGGGGCGGGCCCGCCCATGGTCAACGGAGGGCCGCCATTTCACAACACAATGATAGCCACGTGCCCCCCCCCCCCTTTACAGGTCCCAGAGGGCAAAGTGGCGGTGCTATCGTTCCGCTTCCTCGATTTGGAGAACGACAGCCTGTGTCGCTACGACTACGTGGACGTGTACAGCGGTCATGTCAACGGCCAGCGACTCGGTCGCTTCTGTGGCACGTTCACGCCGGGGGCGCTGGTCTCCACGGGCAACAAGATGACGCTGCAAATGGTGTCGGACGCCAACACGGCCGGCAGCGGGTTCCTGTCTGTTTTTTCTGCCGCGCGGCCGCACGAGAGAGGTAGGCCGTCGCGGATTCTACGTAGCGGACGGTATTTTTCAGACGGACGCCAGGCCGCCGGTATTTGACGGCTCGTCAATTGACATTGGCCCCAATATAAGACGGCGTTTTCCGCATTAAAATAAGAGGGGGTGGTCTTATATTCGCGGTCTAGACATTATACCCATTCACGACGCTAGATGGCGCCAGATATCATTGAAGCGAATGCTGAACTGGACTCCCCAGGCCAAAGCGAACCAAATGTGCCACGAAGAATACAAAGAAATATAGCAATAGTGCGAAGAAGAAAAAAATAGCGGTAAGAAAGAAAAGAGAAGAAAATAATAGAAGAGATAACAGAAAATGGAGAAACGTAGCGACAATCTGGAGAAAAGTGGCTCCAAGATCGGCCAGCTTAACCGGCAGCTGAGGAGAAGTTACGATGTCGTTTACGTTTCCAAACCCAGAAGCCATTCATTTACCAATGTGATTGCACTTTAGTTGACATATTTGAACGCTCAGATATTAGGCGAAATAACACGCTTTTTTTTCTCTCAAATATATTGTTCTAATCATTTATTTCAGATGCACGGTCATTATTTTCTGTCTAAAAATGAATTTGGTGTTCCAAAAAGTCATTTTTCAACACCGAGTCTTGAAAAAGAGGGGCTCGTCTTATAATCAGGGCCGTCCGTCTTATATTCGGGCCAGTGCGGTATCTTATCTGCGTTGCAAAATGGCCGCCCGGCACAAGTTTTCTCTCCCAGACTGCAGTTGAGTGTCAATTTGTGAAGCTTCACGGCAAGTCTGTGGAAACGGGATCTGTTCTCGGCCAACGGCGCGCCAGCCGCCACCTACGCCGATGAAAACGGCGAACTCTGTAAGCGGGCGTTCACACGGAGCAAAGGAAAGTCTATCCGACGGTCTGCACGCCAGAACTCAGCGTCAACAATGGCTCGATTGGGCGGACGCTTCAGCGAGCGATAACACATTTCCCCAACCGACTTGCGGTTGTTCCGAAGCTTCTTCAAAGGGAAAATCGTTTTTGCTCACTCACAACTGCGGCCTTGAGGCGGCCCTATTTGGACAACAACGAGCCACATCTTCTCTCAGCCGGATGTGAAATTTCTCTGGCATTTATGCGGAACCGTCGCCACCCTCTCTAAGCCGCCGCCCCCGCAGGCCCCCCCGGAGAGGACAACGCGTGCTCAGAAAGTCTTTTGCTCTCTGCGAGGGGTAACAAAACAAAGTCTGCTCCGCCATCCGGGAGGAATTTGAATCAGCGCTTTCTTGTAGCAGAGCATCTGCGAGACAGACAGCTGCCGTGGCTCCGACGTGGCCAACGATTGCGGAGAGCTTGTTGTCGTGCTTTGGGCCAATTACAAGCTCTCCTTTAATCGGGACGGATGGTCACCTACGCCTGATCCTCAAATCCCTTTCATCGGTTTTAGGATTCTAAAAAACGGTCCCTCCTCCCGTCGCGGGTCCCCGTAAGCCAAAAACTGGAGAACCCCGAGATGTAAATGGAGCGTTGGGGTTCATTTGAGGCCGATTCAGATCCGGACCGGAACGAATACCGTATTTGCCGTCGTCCCGCGACTAACGTTGCCACCCGCTCAACAGGGGATCAGTACTGCGGGGGCAGATTGGACAAACCGTCCGGAACGTTCAAAACTCCCAACTGGCCCGACGGGGACTACCCGGCCGGCGTCACCTGCTCCTGGCACATCGTGGCACCAAAGAACCAGGTCCAAAAAAAAAAAAAGGTTTTGGGGGCCCGAATACACGGCGAGCAGTTCTGGAGAGTACTTGACGAAAGAGTCTCTGCGATCTTGCTGCAGATCATTCAAGTCAAGTTTGACAAGTTTGACGTGGAGCGAGATAACTATTGCCGCTACGACCACGTCTCCATTTTCAACGGCGGCGAGATCAACGATGCCAGGAGGATCGGGAAGTACTGCGGAGACAGCCCCCCCGCGTAGGTCTCACGTCTTGTTTATTTTGCCGCGTTTCACTTCGGGCCCTGTCGTCTCATTCATACCCAATCTCAGCCCATGTCCGATCTGTTTCATGTCATATCCGTCTCGCATCTCACGGTGTAGTCACCATTGTGTATATATAGTCATACGAGAAAAATGGAGGATACCCGAACCGATACCAGGTATCGATATCAAGCTGATACCAGCCCGATATCACACATAGAGCTGATATCAGCCCGATACCAGGTATCGTATCGAGCTGATACCAGCCTTCTTTTAAGATACTCGCGGATGCTGCCGATCCTTAAGGAAATAACGAATCTGACGCCGAGTCAGTCCTCAGTAGTCATCGGCACTCTACTGCGGCAGTGTGACACATTGGCGAATCATCACCTGAGCCAAAAGGAAAGGTGTTTTTGGAACCATTTTTTTTTTTTTTGTTATCATTGCGCGAAATGAATGTTCTATCTTAAGTGCACATGAGGTACTGCTCCCCTATGACCCTCCGTGAGTACACAAAGCGTGAACCACCCGTCCGTCACCCTCAATTGTCATTGGCTCCCATTCCGATATCGCAGGCCCGTGTTGTCGGAGGGGAACCAGCTCCTCGTCCAGTTCCTGTCGGACCTCAGCCTGACCGCGGACGGTTTCGTCGGGCACTACAAATTCCGCCCCAAGAAGTTCTCCGTCGCCGCCACCACGCTGCCGCCGACCACCGCGCAGCCGCTCACGACCAGGCCCATACGTAGGTAGCAACGTTCATCTAAGGTCTCGGCGGACACGCCGATAGCGCTGCATACTGGTGAGCTTTGGCCAGACCAAAAGAACCAGATGCGCTCATCCCCCGCCGCCAGTGGCGTAACCTCTTATTTGGCCATGAGATCATGACGCTTTGCTCATTTTCCACCAGACCGCAAGCAATATTTCACAAGGTTTTTCCAGTCATGATTTCATCCCTCCCACTTGCATTACACACATTTAAAAGACGCTTTTCCACCACGTTGTTCATGAAATGTGAACCCACCGCATACAGTGTAGTATTTGTGTGCCTTCAAGGGGCGGGGCCATCTGGGGCGGCACGCGGCACGGCGATTTCTGTTTCAAGCGACAGATTGACGCGTCTCCTAAAATGATCAAGCAAACGATGCATTGATTTTGTTTGCAGCCCTCAAGTACTCCGCGCCCTCTGCCGTCAGAGGTGCAAACGACGAGGCACGCTCCAGAGCAACTTCTGCGCCAGCAACTTTGGTGAGGTTGTGGGCGACTTATCCTTGCAATATTCCTCATTTGTTGTCGGGTTGTTTTGCAAAAATGTTGTTTTTTAAATTTAGTCCTCAATGTTCTTGCATTGTGTGGGGATGACATTTAGCGATCAAAACGCCTCCTTTTCCTCAAGTTGTGATGATGAGGATTTTTGGGAAACGTACAGTCACGTCGAACGGAATTGTTCTATTTACAAAGTCTCAGACCTCATGACGGGCGTCTGAAAGGTGTCCTTTAGAGAGAGAGCCAGGTGAGGAGAGCGCAACAGTAGCGACACAGTGAAAGCGCCCCGGTGGCGTGCGGCCTCCATAAATGATTCGCATTCACCGCGTGCTTGTTTACCTCTGTGGGATGTTGACCTCGTGACTCGGTTTTCTTGGCATCGCTCACAAGAGCAAAGAGGAGGAGGGCTGGCATCGGCCGCGTGCTTGCTTGGCAGGGGGGGACGTGGCGGGCACCTCGTGCTAGTCTGGAAACCAAAAACGTCAGCAAGTGGTTATGGAAAATGTCCTTTTTCAATCGCTCGTATCCAAATATGTCACAATTTCAATGGTTGACCAAATGGCGCCTCGTGAGTTTTTCTCGACATGGCAGCTTGGCCAAAGGAAGATTTGGCATTTTGAAAAAGAGCAAAATCATCTTCAAGCAGATTTTTGTTTTTATTCTAACTCCAATGTGAACTTGTCCACTTGGTATTTTTTTTTTTTTGCTGCATGCACCACATGCAAAGATCAGCTACCCCACCCGTGACTTGGCGGCTACATGGGTGACGTTGGGGATTTGCCATTTTGAAGCAAAGCACTCCCCAAATAAGACGAACTGCTGCCTTAACATAGATTTCGAGTTGGCTTGGGATAACTGGCAAATCAGCGACTAAACGTCTAGCTGGAGATTTGCGTTGCGTGCACCACATGCACAGATCTGCTCCGTGAGTTAGCAAGTGACATTTGGTGCCGTTGATGAAGCGCTGCCTCCGCATGTGAAAATCGGCTTGGAGTTCCCGACCCCTCCAGCTCTTGCGATGAATTGGATGCCACTTCTCAGCTTTTATTACAGAAATGCAGAAAATGTAAGCAAAGTCAATCAGAGAGTGAATTTTCGGACTAAGCAGCCATTCTTAGCATTTGACTTTCAGCGGGCTGCGCGACGATTTGTTCAAGTGGACCAACTAATTTTGTCATTTTCATCTTGCCGCGCGCATATGTGCGTGCACGCCAGTGCTCACCGGCACGGTCATCTCGGCGGCGGCGCGCGGCGGGAGCGTACACGCCACCGTGTCCATCATTAAAGTGTACAAAGAAGGCAACCTGGCCATCCAGCAGGCAGGCAAGACCATGAGCACCAAGATGGTCATCCTGTGTAAGAAGTGCCCGTTCGTCAGGAGAGGTGAGGGCCGTTTTCCGTTCGCCACATTAGCTCAGCCTCGTCTGGATGTTGTCCCTTACGGCGGAGCCGCTTCAAATCAAACTCCTAATCAGAATGCATTTCATTTCTAAGCGCCTTTCAAGACACTCTCGGACACCTGACAACCAAAACAAGAACCAAAAGCACAAATAAAAATGAGAAATAACAAAAAGAGAGACCAGACTTGGTCCAGAATTGGCTGGGAGTGAATGAGTTCATGGACGTGGCGCTTAGAAGAAGTTCAAGTAACTAGCTCATTGGAATATCACACAATTCAACGCAGCTCTGCTTACCTTTTGGCTTTTATGTGATGGCAAGGGGGCGCGGGCGTCACGCCGATACGGGATGTTCACCAGGAAGTCAAATGCTGCTTCAAAGCAGTTGAAAGCTGAATCGCAGCGAGTGACTTTGCATGTTGTCAAAATGTCAAATGTACGAGAACACAGTACCTGTGTGTGGTCGTGGAGCGGCTTCTCACGCGTGCCCCCCTCCTTCCCCTTCCCTCCTGAATGTCTCCGTCCTTCCGCCGCCGCATTCAGGCTGTGTGTGTGTGACTTGACCAGGCCTGAACTACATCTTCATGGGCCACGTGGATGAGGAGGGCCTGGGCAAGGTGGGCCCGCAGCACTTGGCGCTGGCCTTCAAGAGCAGCAACCAGAAGGCGCTCGGCACGCTGAAGAACGAGCGCTGCTGAGTGAGGAGCGCCGGCGGCGCCTGACGACGGCTAACCCGGGCAAAACTTTGCTTCCATCTGCCTTCATTTATCATGCGGCATACACGGAGCTAATAGAGAATCCCCCCCCCCCACCCCCACCCCATAAAAAAAAAAATCACAGAATAAATGTGTACTTATTCAAATGAGAGTAATATATACAAAATGTTAAAATATTGAATGAGAAAAAAGTAACAATGAAAAATCTTGAATTCAAGAGTTCCTTTAAGAATGTTTGTTGTTTTTTTGTCTTCACTGCGGTTAACCCTTTCATGCACCCTGTAACCTGATAAGATGTCCACTGTAGTGCCCGCTGTCCCCAAAGGGTTCAAATGAGTCCTAAAGTATTTTAATGGACCAATGGAAAAAAAAACAAAAAAAAAAAAACAATAAAAATTGGCGTTTGAATTATTTCGTGTTTTTTTTTTTAACAACCAAGCACAATTCTTGCCGGCAATCGTTTGCTGGTCTCGGAAACGAGTACGAAGGAGCATTAGAGCCACTCTGAAAAGTAGAAGAGTCCAAATATGTCACGATGAGAATCAAGTCAAACTCTCACAAGAATAAACATCGGTGAGCAGTATTCCGCCTTTGGAATATCAAATCTTCAATCTCGAAAAGACGACATTTTATTTGGAAAATATTCCGATTTTCCGTCTGAAAGTATGACTTTAGCCTCCACAATATATTCTTTAACTTAAAAAATACAAATGCGTGCCCTTTTTTTTTCTTCTTGAAAATACACAATGACCTAATCGTGAAATCAATTCATTTATCTGGGAAATATTGGATTTCCTTCTTAAAAATAGCCTTTTTGTCTTGAAAAAATAAATAGAACTCATCTTGAAAATAGTCCAAAATGCAGCGTGCAATTTATCCATTCTTAAAATATACCATTGAATCATCCAAAATGATTTTGAATCTGGTCTATGTGGTTTTTTTCTCTTCATGAGATACTGCTTGAATCTTGAAAAGATCAAAAGCAATTTCTCCAAAATATCCGAATGTATTTCTCTTCTTTCCAGGGTGGCCCCAACACGCTGTGCCTTTTGAGTCTGAAGTTGGATCAATGTTTGAAAGCCACTAATTCATTTGTTTTGATTTGGGGGGTAAACGCTGCTACATGTCTTGAGACATCTCGGATGAACTAAAGGTTACTCGACTCTTACTCTTGCGTTTGTGAATATTATTTACATTTTATTATCGTCACGCTCCCTAATAAAAGTCCGAAAATCAAATTGTGTTTCCAATGACCTTTTTTATGGTTTTTTTTTTTTTGGGAGGCGTAGCCGAAACATGGCATCAATATTTATTGTTAATTTTCTCCAAAACAATGCTTTGCGTCTACGTGGATCTTGTTTCTGGTTCGCCTCCGCCAGTTTGTGTTCTCCTCTTGTAGGATAAACGAATAGCGAGAGCTGGGAGTCAAGAGGAAAAGGGAAAAGGCTCCTAGCTCCTGGGGTAGAACATGGCGTATTTGGAGGTACGGAAGCCCAGCAGGTCGCGCATCTCATTGCGGAACTTGGACAGGTCCTGCCGCAGGTCGTTGAGGTTCTCCACCGTGGCCTGGTCCGTGCTCTGCAGCTTCTGTCGTGTGGATGTCAGGTAGCGGTGCACCAAGCAGCACATGATCTTCTGGTAGTTCTCGTCGCGCTTCTGTTTCAGGTTCTTCCACTCCTGCGCAGAGAAGAGCGCAAAAGGTACAACTTGAACTTGTGAACCCTAATGTCGGCTCGAAACATTTCCTTCAAGCATTGCGGGAAACCCCGACTCAGACTTGAACTCCAAAAGATGCAGCCTGCCACGTTAGCGACTTGCTTGATTTATGTAAGCAAACCACTTTGGAATATGGTGGACGAGGCTTCTATTGCCAGCGGTTGGAAGTTTGCTGTTAAACCAAACCTAAAACAAAGACAATTGCACATTGCGTACGCGCCCGATAACCCGTTCAACCCAATAACAAATGTATGTCCGCTAGCTTGACGCGTACACCCGACATAAAAAATCAAACTAGCATCGACGTCGCTCTATCATCACCCTTGAACTGTTGAAGATGCGTGAACACAAACAGTGCGGCAGCACATGTAGTCAGACAATAAGACAATCGTCACTGGCATATGTTTTTTATCCTCGCTGACAAAATAGCCAGTATGACGGCAGCTTAACCCTTTCTTGCATCCTGTAACCCAGGGGTGTCAAACTCGTTTTTGTCAGACACCCCGTGTCGTTTTTGACGCGACATTAGCGACCACGCTCGCTCACCTTCAGGCTGTTCTGTCTCTTGACTTTTCCCTTGGAGGTGTGCGAGCAGATCCACTTGCTCATACTCGTCAGCAAGTAGCAGACGGTCTTGGGCGAGGGCAGGATGTTGAACGGCGGCGGCATCGTGCACTTATCGTCAAAATAGCTCAGCCACAGTTTGGCCCGGGCAAACTTCCACTCTTTGTCCTCGTGATTCTGTCCAAAAAAAATACAAATCAAACAGAGACAGAAAATAGTAGTAATGTAAAGTGACAAAGTCTGACTGACTGGAAAGCTTCATTTGAGATCCTAATTTGAAAAGCGCAACAAAGCCTAATATTCAATGCGTGAACGTTAGCACGCCCGCTAAAGGTCACGCGGTCCATATGGCCGCCGGCGCGACACTCACGGCGATTTGCCGGAAGCTTTTATGGAGCATGGCCACCAGCAACTTGGTCAGCACGATGACCACCACGATGTTGTAGGTGCCGATGATCAGGGCGCCCACAAAGGAGCGCAGTTCCTCCGTGTAGCTGATGCGGGTGACGAAGAGCGCCACGTGGGCCAACGAGAAGATATACCAGAAGAGGGCGTAGCAGGTGCCCATGAACCTGCCAGAAGAGAGCCACAAAAATCATCTCCCGAGCGTCCGACGTTCACATCGAGGCCGGCCCGGACGTACGTGTGGAAGGCGTCGTTGCTCTGCTGCTGGCAGAATATGCCTTGGCAGTCGCTCGGCGGGCCGTTGTCCGGGTCTTTCTGGTCCTTCCCGTAGAGCTGCGTGAGTCCGATGGTGAAGGAGAACAAGACCAGCAGGAAAAGGCCCAGAAACTTGCCAAACTCCTGCAGCATCTGACCCATGGAGATCTGGCCAGAAATAGTTCGAATGTCAACCAAGACAGAGCCGGACAGGACATTTAGGTGACCAGCAGTAGTAATTGGAGTACAGTGGCACCCTCTACTTTCAAAAATGTCTTCCGGAACCAATTCATTTCGTAAGTCGAGGTAGCACAGTGCAATTACGTAGAAAGAACTTGAAAAGTGTCTGGTGCTGTGGAATAGAGATCAATGGGAATCGTTCAAGTATGAGCAGAGCTGGAGCTACAATGATCAGCGCAGGAATACTATCCCACAGGGGTGTGCAAAGAAATGCAAAGAACCTCTCGAGATTTGAGTTACTGTTTAGGGCGTTAATGGTGAGGGGCAAGAAGCTGTTTGAATGTTTTTGTGTAGTTTTGGTGCGCAGGGATCGGCAGCGCTTGCACAAGGCGAGGAGCAGTAAAAGGTGGTGGGCAGGATGTGGAGGGTCCAGTGGGATTTTTAGTGCTCTTGTCTTGGTTCTTGCGGTGTCTTCGAGAGTGGGTAGGGTGGTGCCATAGCCCCTAACCCCCAACCCTTAACCCTTAACCCTAACCCTAACCCTTAACCCCAACCCTAACCCTAAGACTAAGACTGTGACGGAGGAATAGAGGACTGATTCGAGGACTGCCGAGTAGAACTGTCTCAGGAGCTCCTGTGGCAGACCGTGCTTCCTCAGTTGGGCCTTTTCAGGCTGGGGTTGATGTTGGCCTCCCACTTCATGTCCCGAGGGCCTGTCTTGCGTATCGACGGGCCATGTCCCCGTCAGGGTTTACCATCCTTTATCTGTTCTTCGTCTGCCTCCCGGCTCTCTCGTAGGCGACGACAACAAACTGGCAGTCACCCAACGTTGTCTTTCCCTGGACCGCGTGATCAGATGGTCCGTTTTGTTTTTTGTTTTCTGGGAACGGTCCTGTTTCCAGGAATGATCATCCTTTACAGTGTGCCGCAGGTCTCAAGTTTCTTGATTCCATTTCTCTTTAGGCCCCGTCCGTGTTCCTGCGGTGTCACGTTCCTTGAAATCATCAATCATCTTCATATGATTGCTCGGGCTTGCAGTTCCCAAAAGCCCATCAAAACCATGCAGCCGAGAATTGCCCGGAGCGCACGATCCCATCTTTTCCTCGGAACATTACTCTTGCACGGATTTTTCGGGCCACGGCCCCGAGGATAATTCTTCCTGATGCTTTCCGTTCCTTTTACTTGCGGACTCGAAGATGTTCCAATCTTGACTGGGGTCTTGCATAACCTTCAATCATCTCCTCTCATTTTCTTCATGTGGTTTCTTGGACCTCGGCCTGCCTGCACATTATTCAGACTACTGCTCTCAGCCAAGTGTGATGCGTGTTTATTTGATCGAAACATGCGTCCACCACGAGTCCAATTTGGGCGATAAACGGGTTGGGTGGGAAAACAGGCCAAGAACAAATATTTCGGGACCTGAGGGGGACTTATTTGTTTCCGAGGGCGGACGGATGTTCCAGGACGGTCCGAAGCACCAAATAAGCCAACGTCATCGCCCTTTCCAGCGTGAACGGAAACCATCGCACGCTTTGCTTAGCACCACCTTTGGACAAGAAGCTCGTCTTGTCACCATAAAATGCGCTCGGCGCGTTAACGCCGCTTTGCAGGCGTCTAATTTGGGAGCTGCGGCGGCTCGTCTGGCCTTGGCGGGTGGCCCCGCGTGAAAAGCGTACAAACACGAGAGGAATGCAACCTCTCTGTTGAAACATGGTCCAGCCACGCTATTTTGAAAGATCCCAAAGTAGAAGCTTGCAAACTTTTTCAAAGCCAGGCAGGCACCTTTAAAAAAATTAGTCCTGTGCCTCCAAACACTTTGCCAGCTCATTTGCAAGGAAATTCGGCAAGCATGCGAATGATCGGAGCAGCGGGATGTCGTGGCTGTTAGCGCATGTGCCTTCAAATTCTGGGCGCTCTGCAGGTAGCGCACCCCAATGATGCACACGCACTCTTTCCAACTTTAGTTGGTGATATGAGTCAGATGATGACTGGAAAGATGAAATGAGAGAAACAAAAAAAGCACTGACTGACTGACGAGGCACATGTGGAAACAGGCGGGGCATCCCCTTCGCGCACTCACGACGCAAATCATGTTTCCATTCGACCCAGACGGACCGTGATGTCCCAACAGCTGACCAAGGTGCCCGAGGGCGAGCCGAGTGAAGGCGGGGGCCCGTCTGGCTCTGGCCGCTTTAGGAGACGCCCACAAAATGGATTTGTGCTTGGTCGCTGCTAATGCGTGTGGTGTCCACTTGCGCCGTGGGCGTTAAAAAGCGCATTTTCCCTACGGTAGACGTTGCAGGAGGCCTTTCATAATGATGATATAACACCCCCCCCCCTCCCCCAGAGCCGTTCTTTCACAGCTGCGCTTGCCGCATCCATCGGCACGTCCCACGCGCCGTGGGCGATTTCAGGAGAAGCCACGTGACCCCCCCCCCTACCTGAAGCGGCCCCAGGATGGAGCTGGTGGTGTACATGAAGAAGAGGCGCAGATAGCTCAGGACGTTGGCGAAGGCGAACAGGCCCTCGGCCACCAGGATGGGATGGAAAGCGTCCCAGTTTTTCCTCTCGGTATCTTCCACATTCTTGAACTGTGCAGGAAAGAAAATATTGGAAAGTGCTTTTGCAGCCTTCCAAGCCTGCAACAGTGGTCAAGCTGGGCTTTCTTTCGCCACGGTGGCCTACGGGGGGACAAAAGCCAGACCGGATTTTGCCCAGGCTGAGGGGCCGACTCACTTGCTCGAGGGCGACGCGTGCTAAAATTCTTGATGCTGTTGAAAATTGTGAAACAAATGCATCGCCCCCCGCACGTACCTTACTGTGAGCAACTATCTTGAGGGCAAACGTAGCCAGGTAAAGGGAATTCATCACAAAGCTCAGCTGGTTCCTCGACTCGTCCAGAAAGTCTTCCAGCCCCTCGTACCAAAGGCGCTTCACGTCCGACCACACCATTCCTGTCGGGCACAGAACATTTTGGGACAAGCTGGGCAGGGCGACCAGCCAACCGGGAGTCCACAATGAACCAAACGTGCGTTTGGGGGGGGGGGGTTTCAACAACTGAGGGATGGTGCGGATGTGATCAACGTGGGTTCGCCGGAGTACCGATGGTGCAGCCACAATGGCGTCCTGGTGGCCTTGCTTCCAATAAACCACTTCAGATCGCTCACCATACATTTCTTTTTTTTAACCATTCGAATGAAGGCCCAGACCCGCCCGTCTGTCCATTTTTTGTCAAGGGTCTGGCCAACCGCCGGTGTCGAACTGCTTCCTGACAAAAGGCAACCACCCCCCAAAAAAAGAGCTTACATTGGAAAAGCGATCAGGGGCCGTTCCACGGCGACTTACGACTCAGCGACCAACGATCTGCCGCCTGACTGCCGCAAGCATGAGTGCAAATCTGATGGCCGAGAGGGCAGTGAGCCACCGACCGCTGAGCTAATGCTCTCTTGGCAGCGGGCGCGGCTACTCCGCGTTCTCCCGTGAGCCCGAGTACGCGTCGAGAGCGGATGTCCGTTTGGCCAAAGCGGGCTCTTTGTCGTGGAGCGTCGAGACGGCTGTTTGTTGCTGCCCGAGAGCGTTTGTGGATGCGGGTGGGACAGGCCTGTTGGACCCAAGCCTGGCCCGTGACGCAAACATCTCATTCAGGCTCCGCTAGGCCACGGTGGACGTCAAATGAAAGGATATGATTGGCACCCTTCCCATTTCGGTCGCTACGCGCTTGGCGGAAGCCGGACGTCCCATAATAGCGTTAGCATGAAATTAGGAGGGCGCCGATGGCAGTCCAGGCCACACAAACTGGGAAGGGGTCAAGGCCGAGACTCTGAAGCCCTGGCTCCAAAGCAAAACATCAAGACGTTGCGGATTTGAGGGGCTGAGACGACATCCGCTTCCAGACTTTTGGTACGGAATCGAGACAAAGACCAGGCGAGGTTAAGGCCAAGTCCAAACTAGGAAGTCAAGGCTCACACACACACACAAAGAAAGAAATAGAATGTGTTGAAATGTGCATGATGTCAATATATTCCCCAACAAATCCTATTTACGACTGCTGTTGTTGCAATTTTGTTGGAGACTGTCAGTGGCGACTGCAGCGGCCAGCTAGGATATGTGATCGGGTTACAGGGCGCGTGGAAGCTTTAAAGCCATTGCTCGAAAAGACCCAGCGTCTTCCAAACGACCAATCTCCAGAGCAAAGACCAATTGCTAAAAAAAAAACCCCGAGCGCGTAGCATGTGGGAGCTCACCGACGATCCAGAGGATGAGGAGGTAGTCGATCATCTCCAGCGCCGGCCCCATGGTGTTCTTCTTGCCCTCGTTGTAGACCAGCGAGTAGAGGTTGAGCAGCAGCAGGAAGCTGAAGTAGGAGGCGCTGTGGATGATGAACTTGACGAAGGGCGTGTGGATGACGCGGCCCACGCGGGAGCGCGGCGCCAGCAGGTAGCAGACGGACAGCAGCGGCCACAGCGCGGCCACGCTCAGCACGGTGGCGAACTTCAGGCAGGTGTGCTTGCGCCGGTAGCTGGCCGTCTCGCCGAACCACACCGTGTTGAGGAACTGCTGGCAGTTGGACTGAGACACAAACTGAAAAACACGTGCGGCAATGCTAACGCTAAGTTGAAAACAAACAACAACAACAACAACCCAAAACAATTCCGAGATCTTGTTGGTGCGAATCGGGGGTGTCCAACTCATTTTGGTCATGGGCCACGTTATAATGACCAATTGTCCTGGAGGGCCGTGAATACTGGCGCTACATGAAGAAGTCAAGAATAACGTTTGATTCAACGATTGTTTAAGAAAGTGTTATGAAGAGGCTAACAAGATGGCACGGATTCATCCCATCCGAAAATGTGAACTTTTGGTGGAAGTCGTCGTCTTTGATTTGCTTTGGCAGGCGGGCCGCTGGAAATGAGGCGTCGGGCCCACATCTGGGCCCCCGGGCCTCGAGTTTGACACCCGCGGTGTAAACGCACGAGCGAACGGCCGCTTGCTTGTCTTTTTTTGGACCTCTTTCTGGTTGTACTTGATGGCCAGTTTGAGGCGGCTGAGGTTCATGCGCTCCTCCAGGAGCCCGCGCTTGTCCACGGGATCCTCGCTGGACGTGCGGTTGAGGATGACCTCCAGCTCTCGGGAGTTGCGAGCCTGGGCCAGCAGATCCTTGGCGAACATCTTGCACTGCTTGGCCAGCTCCTCGTAATCGTTCCTGCGTGAGCGGGCACAGCGGCGGCGGGGCGGGAGAAGGTGAATTAGGGATCCGGAAAGGCAAAGTCATTTCTTCCAAGTGGCTTTACTTGGACCCGCGAGAGCCCAGAACACAATAAGCCACCCGTCGCGGCGAGCGCCGACCCCGAACGGGTTAAAGCGCAGGAATACTTTGGCGGCCAAGGATAACGGCAAGCACCTGAACTCCACCTCCACCAGGCTGAGCTCCTTGAGATCCGTGCTCAGCTCGAAGGCTCTGAGGATGGGGTCTTCTTCCGTCAGCATGATGAGCGAAGGGCTGGCCAGGCAGCGGTAGATGTCCAAGCGGAACCTAGCCCCCCCACAGAAGAGGCGGAAATGGTGCCTCTCGTTAAAAAACAAGAAATCCAACCCCATTTTTCCCTTATTCCTCCCTCCTTCTCCGAGTGTGGGCGCACCTGGAGTGCCGCAAGCTGTCCTTCTTGTTCTTGGCGTTGCAGAGCGTGCACTCGCAGCCCACGGCGTGCGGCCGCGGCAGCGAGATGTCCTGCTTCAGCAGCATGGTCAGGATCTCGTAATTGTTCCTGTGCGCCGCCAGGATGACGGGCGCCACGTCCATGGTGGTGGAATACTCGGGGTTCTGGATGCGCTGCATCAGTTTCTGCCAGGAACCCGTGAGGTCAGGTATATCGCCATCGCCCCCCCACTGTGTTGACGGCGCTGGTTCTACGGGGACTCACGGCGATGGACGGCTTGGACGCGCGCCTCGGCCGATGGTTGAGGAGGATGTCGACGGCCCCCACCACTTCGGAATCGATGGCCACCAGCAGGGCGTCGGTAGCCTGCAAGGGAGCAAAGCTCAGGCGCTGACAAACGTGCATTTCGGCGTTGACGGGAAGACGCTTCCTGCCTGGCAGCCATGCTCCAGAAGGAGCCGCAGGATGTCGAGGTTCTCGTTTTGGATGGCGACGGTGGCGGCGTCGCGGCCCAGCACGTCCACGCTGTTGACGTTGAGCTCGCCGTGACGGTTTTCCTCCAGCAGCTTCTTCACCATGTAGTAGTCACCTGCCGACCCAACAAAACCTAAACAACGTGGACTAGACGGAGGCCGGCGCTTCCGGCAGCGAGGGGCGGCTTAGGGCAAATCCTGTTTACGGGAACGTCTCCCACAAAGGGCTGCTCCAGCTTCTGGGAGACTTTATATGGTCAGGGTTGCTGTTTGGTGTCCTGCCTGACACACTTCCGTCCTCCGCATGCCTTTGGACTTTTATGCGGCCTCTGCAAGGGGGGGGGGGGGGGGCAAGTTTTGATGCACAAGGGCTGATGCCATTTGCATGTTATTGATTTTTTTTAGGGGGCGGAGGGGGCAGGCAAGTTCTGGATGATTCCAATTCAGTTTGTGTGTATGTCAATCTTAAAAAGCCAAAGAAGTCATGCTAACGCTCCAATTGGTTTCAGAACAATCCATTTTGTTGGAAAAATCCCTTCTTTCTTTTTCAAACACACACAAGCGCGACGGTTTATTCAACCTGAATTTGTCACAAATTGCAAGAAGCCAATTATGTCCTTAAAAAATGTCAGGAACACGTTTTAGTTACTGCTTGATTTAAAATCACTTGTTTTTTCTTTTTCCCAACATAGCGGTCAATTTGGATACATAATCCATTCTTATCTTCTTCTCAAGCGAGGCCCCAGGGCCATTCTTTGCCTCGCCTTATTTGAATCCAAAACAAATGCGGCTGGGCTCGTCCAAAGCAAACTCCTTCGGAGCAAACAATTGTCGCCTGATGGGGAAACTGAGGGCGCTCGCTACTTTTGCCCGCGACATAGACACATTGGCAACAAAGCACGCACTCGCATGGCCCACTGACCTTTCTCGCAGGCTAGCAGGAAGAGCTTCTCGTCCAGCGTGGTCTCCTCCTTCACCTCCCTGACGTCTTTCAGGGCCAGGAATTTATCCGGGGAGGAGGCGTCCGCGCCCTGGTACAGAGCTGCCATCACGACGGGGAGCGAGCAGGGCCAAACGCTGACGTGCATCTCCGCCCCCGCCCCCCCCGACTGAAGAGCTGAGGTGGGGTCTCTCAAGGCAATCTGCTGTCGCGAGCGCGTCGCGGCCTGACCATCGCAATGTCAACGAAGAGTCCGACGCTCGCGCGCGCGCGCGCGCACCCGTCACGCGGCGGTGACGTCAGATCGAGGCGAGGAAGTGGCGCTCGAGCGTCCGCTGAGACGAGAGGACGGGCGCCGTGTTTACATGCGCCATCGGCGGGGGTGGGGGGGGGGCTGAGCTCGGTGGTCCTGATGCTGCTACTTCTGATGGTGCTGGTGACGAGGATCTTACTGCGCATGCGCGCTCCTGGGGCTGCCGATGACGTCACAGAGGCCCCCTTTCGCTGCGTCTTGACGGCGCCTCACCGGCATACTGCTCCAACACATGTGGAAAAATAACAATATGTATGTATTTACTTATTTCTGCCATCATTATTACTTGGTTGATTGTTATTGTGATGACAGAATAAACAAAACACTTTCTACGCATACCTGGATGACAAAAGAGTGCAGTAGCTGTAACCAGCAGTAGAGGGCAGTGTGCACAAAGATTTATTTATTGAGAGAGAGAGACAACCGCACAGGAGAGCAAGAATCAGGATTCGAACCCAGAACCTCAGGCAACAGTGAGACGGACATGCGAGTCGCAAGCAAGAGAGCGTCGCTTTAAACCAAAAATAAATGAGCACTCATGTAACTAACGTTTTGTGAGCTCTCAAACCATTTCAAGTAGCAGAAACGCTACTCGGATACCACTCGTTCTATTCGCTATGGGACGTTAAGATGCCGTGAGTCAGATTGGCGGCCAGCGCACCCAATCGCTTAGCGAGTCAGACACGTGACGTCACAGGGTTAACCAATGGTGTTACTCCGCGGGCGGAGCTTCGCCGTTAGCTTCAGATTGAATGTGGCCAGTGTGCGTATTCACCGAAACGGGAGCGCAACCAACGAGAGCAAGAAGCGGCCAAGAGCTCTTCAAAAAAAAAAGCCACCCCCCCCCCAAAAAACCCCGGCACTTGGGTGGATTTGAGGCTTCCTCGCAGCGGATGTGGATCGAATCGCGGTGAGCTCCGACGACAGTCCGCGCCAGATTGGTGACAGAGGAGTGGGGAGGGGGGGCACCGTTTGGTTGTCTGGGATGCGCATTTTCGGCAGTGGGGGTGGAAGGAGGACGCGTCCCGCCCGCGGCGAGTGCGCGGGGGGAGTGCTCCGGCTCCAACATGGGCGCGGGCGTCTGGGACAATAACGACGACGCTCCTGCTTGTTCCCTCCGCTCTCATCCGGCGTTGCCATGAAGACCGTTGCGCAGTGCAGCGCCAAACATCATAGCCGGATTTGGAATTGGCCGGGATTACATAAGAGAATCATCCTTGTCTAGCCCCCCCGCCTCGACCCCGCTTTGTTTTTTTTCCACGTATCGTCAATGTAAGGAGGGTTGCTTGTGGGTGGGGCCCGCCCGGCCGGCCGGCTGGCTGCGTCTCGGGCACAGATGAGGGGCAAAACCCACCACCCGCCGCTGAAGTTGCCAGCACCCTGGGAGAAGGATGCTGGCTTCGGCAGGAAGCTCAAGAGCTACCGGAATCCTAGCAAGATAATAGCGCAGCCCGGCATCGTGATGAAAGTGCTGCGCAGGAAGCGGACGGTGCTGTTTGCGGCCTACTTCCTGCTCCTGGCGCTCACCGTGCTCAACTTGGCCAACTACAAGTGGACCAAGGAGCCGCCGCAGCAGCCTTGCGGCCGCCCCGCCGCCGTTGCCACCCGGCGGGGGGGCCGCTCCGACCCGCGCCACCTGTACAGGCCCCCGCTGGCCGAGAAGAGGCAGCTGGTCTACGTGCTGACCACGTGGCGCTCGGGCTCGTCCTTCTTCGGCGAGCTGTTTAACCAGAACCCCGAGGTGTTCTTCCTGTACGAGCCCATGTGGCACATCTGGCAGAAGCTGTACCCGGGCGACGCCGCCTCCCTGCAGGGGGCGGCGCGCGATATGCTGAGCTCGCTGTACCGCTGCGACCTGTCCGTCTTTCAGCTGTACAACAGCCCCGGGGGCAAGAATCTCACCTCGCTGGGGTTGTTCGGCGCCACCTTGAACAAAGTGGTCTGCTCCTACCCCCTGTGCTCGGCTTACAGGAAGGAGGCGGTGGGGATGGTGGACGACAAGGTGTGCAAAAAGTGCCCCCCGCAGAGCCTCCGACTGCTGGAGGACGAGTGCCTGAAATACAAGACGCTGGTCATCAAAGGGGTGCGCGTTCTGGAAGTGGACGTTCTGGCGCCCCTCATGGAGGACCCCTCCCTGGACCTGAAGGTGATCCACCTGGTGCGAGACCCGCGGGCGGTGGCCAACTCCCGCATCAAGTCCCGCCACGGCCTCATTCGGGAGAACCTGCAGGTGGTGCGCAGCCGGGACCCCAAACTCCGCCGGATCCCCTTCGCCGACCCGGGCCACAAGGCCAACAAGAAGGACGGCTCCGACTACCACTCCATCGGCGCCATGGAGGTGATCTGCGACCGCACCTCCCGCACGCTGAGGACGGCGCTGAATCCGCCCGGCTGGCTCAAGGGCAAGTACATGGCCGTGCGCTACGAGGACCTGGTGGACGACCCGGTGGGGACGCTGCGCGGCGTCTACCGCTTCGCCAACCTGACGGCCAACCGCGACATCGAGTCGTTCGCCCTCAACATGACCGGCGGCTCCGGCTCCTCGTCCAAGCCCTTCATCGTGTCCTCGCGCAACGCCACGCAGGCGGCCAGCGCGTGGCGGACCGTCCTCAGCATCCAGCAGATCAGGCAGGTGGAGGACTACTGCCGCCACTCCATGGCCGTGCTGGGCTACGAGCGCGTGCGGACCGCCGGCGAGGCCAAGGACCTGAGCAAATCGCTCCTGGCGCACTCCAAGCTGTGAAGATGCCGCTAAAGTGGGAGCGACTCTGTCGCGCCGCACTCGGAATGTACCGCCTTTAGGGACGCTGGCCGTCAGCCATGGCCGGGCCAACCACTGACCCCCAAAAAATGCTCAATCTCTTAACTCAGGGCTTCTCAAACTTGTGGGGTCCAAGGGCTTCTTCAAATCCAAACACCAACTAAACATCAGGTACGCCGAAAGGCATTGGGGAGCCAAAAGGGGGTTCATTGATGCAGTTTGGGGGGGGGGGTAATGGGTGGCCTGGTGGTCGACCTCACAGTGCAGAGGTCGTGGGTTCCATCCCAGCTCCGGCCTTCCTTTGTGGAGTTTGCATGTTCTCCCCGGGCTTGTGTGGGTTTTCTCCGGGTATTCCGGTTTCCTCCCACATTCCCAAAACATGCCTGGCACTCCAAATTGTCCCTCGGCGTGAGTGTGAGCACGGATGGTTGTTTGTCTGTGTGTGCCCTGCGATTGGCTGGCAAGCGGTTCAGGGTGCCCCCGCCTACTGCCTGAAGACTGCCGGGATAGGCTCCGGCACCCCCGCGACCCTTGTGTGGATAAAGCGGATCAGAAAATGAAAGGAATGAAAAGTCATGAGAATAAAGTCGTATTTTTCCAAGATGAATTGATAATAGTACGATATATTCGAGCAAAACGTTTGATGAGCAAACATGAAGTCAATTTCAAAAATACACTTCACAACTAATATCATGCCTTTAAAAAATGGATTTGTTTATTTTTTACACGTTAGAAAAAACTATCCAATCCATCAAAACGTGTCTTCCCAAGCACATTTTCAGGCTTGGGCCATCTGGTCAAAGAAAATTCAAGTGGCATCCTGACAAGATTTTCCGTCAAAAAGGACGCATCTCGTTGTGGTCACGACAAGCTAAGAATCAAGGACCCCAAATTTGGGTTGGGGAAAAATCGATTTTCGGAACGTGTTTTTGTGCGACACTGCCAGTAGACATTTTGGTCCCCAAAAGACCTTCAATTAGAATCTGTATTTTGGAAGCCTTTCCTGCACCCTGATCACGCGATCATCTGCCCCCAGTAGTCACCTCTGTCCGCAAAAGGGTTCATGATACAACGTGATTTATTTTGCAGACCCAAAGCTACGGCCCGCGGACCCCGGTTTGAGAACCCTTGCTCCGACGATGGTGTCTCTTTTCAAAGTGGATGTTATTCTTTTTTGGGAATGTCGGGAAGAAAAACAACAACAAATGTTTTTCAATCTCCATATCGTCTGTGCAAGTGAAACTAGTGGATGAAAATCATGTTTAAGGTCAAAGACAATCAATGCCGTGTTTGAGTAGGTGACTTATTTTTTTTTTTTTACTTTAATTGTTCTGTTATGTTTTTTTTGTGTGTGTCCTTGTGGGATGATGGACTGCGGACAAAAGTCTCGACCGCTGCGGAGCTGCTAAAGTCCTCGTCGTGGATGTACAAAGTCTTGTTTTTCCAAAGTTTACAATGGCTCACTCTCCTCTCATCCGACTCTTACGTGAACCCCAGTGCGGGGGGGGGGGGAATATCAAGTAAACAAGCAAAGAGTGAGCAGGTTTTTGGGGCCCGTGTATTGATTCGGTCTTGCACGCTTTTCTGTCACACTTCTTGGGAGTTCAGCGACATGGAGCCTCAGAGGTTGCGGGGAGACTTCACATGCACAAGGGATGAAGGAGCTTGACAAATCATCGAATTGCCATCCCCCTTCCCCTTCAAGATTGCGATTAGATTTTCTCGTGGCATGTATTGCTTTGTTTTTTTTTCCAATCACCTAAGAAATGAATCTGCATTGCAGAAGGCAGTATCAGGTTTGTCGTACGGAAACATTTGGATTTCATTTGCTAGGCTTACAGTCAAATAAAGGCAGACGGATCATGAATTACTTGGTTTTTTTTTTTGAAAGAAATCTACTTGAATTCGTCTTTGAAACGTTTCCCCCCAAAAATAATCAGTCGATTGAAAGTCGTATTCCAACAATGATACGACCAAACTTTTATCACCTCGGCTGTTTCACGAAAGCATGCTACGTAAACATGGATTTGCAGATGGGACAAGTTAACCCGGAGAAGCCACGGGGTCAAATTGGGCCCCTATCAATTCTGCTACTCAAATGCGACCCTTAAATCCCAAAGGGTCAAATTTGGCCCTAATCCTAAATTAGGATTAAAGCATGAAATATTTGAAAAAAACTAAACAAAACATGTTTTGGTGTTCAGTGAACACATAGCAGTCATTTCATGTCAAATTCATCATTTTCCAAAGAAGAAAAGGGTTCTTGGCTTCTCCAGGGTTTGAAACATTTTGGCTTATCGGATTATGTGGGGAGTGATTTTTGATTCGTGGCGTCTCGGAGTGACGGCGAAATCGTCAGGCGCGATAGATTGGAGCTCATGAGCCCTCGAGATGAGTTTTTACGATGATATAGTTCAATAGGAAAAGTTCTAAATTGTCTCTCATCTTAAAGGGGCCGCTTGGAAATGCAAATCCGTTTTCGTGATGTGGTAAAACAGAGAAGCAGAAAAAACCCCCAACATGATTCCTGACGCTCAAAGTGGCCCCGAAATGACACATGCAAAGTCTAATCTTGTCATTGTGAGTCTCCACAATGACAAGATTACACGGCAAAGTCTGTGCAAGCTTACCTTCCTTCCTTCCTTCCTTCCTTCCGCCCCCTTCCCTTCCCTTCCCTTCCCTTCCATCTCCGTCATCTTCTCGCCAGCAGCAGTTTCTTTTCCCTTCCACCGAACCAGCCGCTTCACACTGCAGTGCCTCGAAATTGCTTTACTAACGGGGGAAAAATAAATCATCATGAGGGAACATTCAAATTCATTCTAAACACGGAGGATTGTTTGAACACCCGATGCAACGTTTTATCAGTTTGGATGGATCTGCTCAAAAGAAAGAAAGAAAGAAAGAAAGAAAATGCCATCTAGATTTTGCTGCTCACTTGGACAAGGTGACTCGCTGACTTCTGATTTTATCCGTGTCTTCCTTCGACAGCAACAATCGGCAACGGCCAAGCTCCCTCCCATGGCAGCCACAAATCAGCAAGCAGGCAGCACCCAAGTCGTTTGATTTGCTTTCGCGGGCCACAGAAAATGATGTGGCGGGCCAGATCTGGCCCCCGGGGCCATGGATTTGACACCTGTGCATTAAAACAACCAGAAAGCACTTGTTTAATGTTAGAAAGCACTTTCTGTGGTTAGCATAGACACATTTGCCGTACATTCTTTTTTGCGGTGTGGTGAAATGACCCGCCTCCCGCCAAAGGCTCCTCCCACTTTCAGAGAAAGTGACATCACATTTTGGGGACCGTTTTCCTTTTTTTTTTTTTAAGCAGAGTGTCCACTTGAAGATGGCAACAGGGCCCCTTTTCTATTTCTTTTGAGCTTTCACTTTAAGAGAGGACTGAGGATAGCATCTCTTTAAAACAAGAACAGGGAATGCTTTAGCTTTCTTTTTTTTTAGCCCTGTCTGACTTTTGTGATTGTGGGCTGCATAAATAAATGGAACTTTGTGTTTGAAGGTGCCGTTGCTTTAAGAAGGGGACAGAACCATTTTTGGGATGGTCTTTTTAGGACAGCAACGGGGGAAACGTTTTTTTTCCCAGTCAACTTTTAAAGTCAACCGAGGCCCATATTCAAAAACATGATGCTCGAATCGTACCAATGTTTATTATTTCAGATTCTGAGCATGTTTGGGCTAAATTTAAGTTGTTTCCCCCCCAGCACATTTTTTTCAAGGTTTTATTTGTTTTATGGAGCGTATAATGTGCCGCATAAAAAGCTGCGGCGGATCGTTTTTGACACATCAAAATGATATCCAAATACAGAATATATACACAAATATTGACATTTAAAATGAGATTGATTACATTTTTTTTCTGTGTGTGTGTGTGTGATTTAAAAATGTCTTTCAACTACATTGTGATGTGGATTTGAACTCTTATCGCTTGTTCAGCCCTTATTTTGTTCATGCTTTTTCATTCCCCCCCCCCCCCAAACATCGATAGTGACGGGACTGCGGCAGCTGCTCCATGCCCAAGCGTGCGCGTCGCACAATTGGAAGCTCACACTGGCCTCACAATGAATCTCTTTGTTCAATGATGTTAATGGAATTTCAATTTGGAGGGGTGTGTGTGTGTGTGTGCTCGCGTCTTACATTGTGGGAGATAGCCGCCCGCCCGCCCGCCTCTTTCCACCCTGACGGCCCCCGGGCCCAGTGACCCCCGTTCATTGTGGAAGGCAGGGCCTTTGCTTTCAAGGCAGCGGGGGGCCGAAAAGCCGGAGTCAGAGGAAGACGTCCCCGCTGGGAGCCAGGGGCCGCCGCCCGAGATCCAATTGCATCCTTCCTGCAGGTGTTTTGACATTTACTGTCCAAAGGTTCCTCACACCACAAACATCGGACCTCAATCCTGCAATGGTAAAACACAACAGAGTAAGAAAATGCGTTTCATAGTGTATGATGTCATCCGCGCTATGCCATCAAATATTACGAGAGCCTTTTTGAACCCTGCTTATCAGGTTACAGCTTATATGTTTACAGCTGGACTCCACCCCGCGCCCCACTACTGAGGAAAGGCGGCGTCTATTCAAAGGTGGCGCTTATTTGTCTTAAGTGGGTGACCTCCTGACCAATCGCACCGTGGGCTGAGGAAATAGGAAAAATCTGTTCCATTTTTAGTTGGATCCATTAGCTGAACTGGAATGACAAACTCTGGTGAAAAGGTGAAAAAAATACAAAAGGAATAAATCCAATGAGAATTTACAAGACGTGATTTCAGGGTTTTTTGTGGCACAAACACTTTTTCTTTGGTCAGTGCGTTAAAAGCATTTTCCTTTCCAGAGACACCAGAAAAGGAGACAAAGTACAGATGCCGAATTAAGTGGTGGAAGAAATTCAGCAGTGCGCTTTGAACCGGCTTTCATTTATTTCCATTTCAACATAGCAGAGGTCTCTCCTTGTGTCGTCCCACCTGTCAAAATGACCTCGGATGTCACCGGCAAAGACCAAACCCAGCGCAATTTAGCAAGCAGAAGATAAAAGGTTGAATTCAAGATGACTACGCATACATCCTTAATTCAGTTGAAGCCGACTTGCGCCTCGGCGGGACTCTCCTTTGGGGCTCTGCGACTTGCAAAAACAAGTATGGAGTTTCACAATCTCCATCCATTTTCAAGTTTCATTCGCTTTACACCCCGATATCAAATAAATGTGCTCCCAGTGGCAGGACCTTGGAAAAAAGAAAAAAAAACATATTTAATCGCAATTGCAATTAGACTCTTTTTCAAAATGCTTGAGCCCTAATTGAAATGCCATTAATCTATTGCAGCCCCCAGAAAGATAGAAAGGTAGAACAGACATGCAGGTGTAAGGCACCGATGTAAAAGAAAAAAAAACTACATTTAACAAAAAAGCCCACCAAATGTATTGCCGCAAGCCCTTTGCCAGCCAAAAATGGCCTAAAAAAAATGCAAGCAAGAGGCCACAAGGGTTCAATTGGAAGTACGCCCTTGGCTCTGCAGTGTAAATCCAGCCTTTGTGTTAAGTCTAGACAGTCCATAAAGTCAAAAATGATGTGCGTCTGTTTTACCAAGCACAGCAACCGGTCGTGAGGCCATTAAGCGCTCCAATTGGATTAGTTGAAACGTAATGGAGTCGGCACAGGGCTCAGGAGGGCTTTCCCATTTAACTGCACGTCTGCAGCGATGTTTCCTGTTGTGCGTATCAATAATAACCGACACCGTTCACTTCATTAGGTTTACCCATTTCGAATGCTACCGCTTAAAAGATAATCATGCTCGGTTTTCTTCATGGGTGTTGCAAGGGTACATATTGTGGCAACTTGACTTTTGAATGGCATGTCCATTAAGTGTGAAACTGAAGAACTGAGGTTTTGATGGGGGGGTGAATGGAGATAGCTAGCTAGCCAGCTAGCTAGATCGAGCGCTAGCTAGCCAGTTAGCTAGCTAGATCGAGCGCTAGCTAGCCAGCTAGCTAGATCGAGCGCTAGCTAGCCAGTTAGCTAGCTAGATCGCGCGCTAGCTAGCCAGTTAGCTAGCTAGATCGAGCGCTAGCTAGCCAGTTAGCTAGCTAGATCGAGCGCTAGCTAGCCAGCTAGCTAGGTAAATACTAACAAATGAGTCAGACCTGGACAAGACGTGAGAGAGCTAATTGGTTGACACGCAGAGGTGACGAGAGCAGGTGAAAAAGAAAACCGAAAGAGTAAGGCCGATGGCAGGATATTGCTTGGCGACTTGCTTTACTCTCTCACATGAATCAGAAACAAAACATTTGACCATCGCCACACAGTCCCCAAGCAAACCTCAAGAACATTACCTGAAGTAAAAATTCACTCGTAACAAGGAAGAAAATATTTTTGCGAGAAAACCGCATCGAGTCTCTCCATTATCCGAACCACTTTATCCTGATGAGGGTACGCTGGGGGCAATCCCAGCCGTCTTTGGGCAGCAGGCGGGGCACAATAGACAAACCGCCACTCGCACTCACAGTCACACCTCAGGACAATTTAGAGTGATCGGTTAACTGACTGCGCAGGTTTTTGCAATGTGGGAGGAAACCCAAGTACCCGGAGAGACCCCAAAGACGTTCCCGCCTTGAAAAATCTCCAAAGGCTCCATTAAAGGCTTCATTTGTCAATGTGGGTGCATTCTTTGAGAACTAATGCAGGACTCCGACTAGCAGAGATGCACAACTGTGTTTTTAAAAACAGCTTCTGACTGACTGCACCTAATTAATCAATGCGGCACAAATGCCAGAGATCGTTAATGAGATTGGGCCATACCTGCATTTTGCTACGCGGCGCAGCAATGCAGAGGCAGAAGCAGAGCCCGGAATACAGAATGCCCCTCTTGGGAATTTGGCGGGGTGGGGTGGGGGGGTGGGGGTGTTTCTGCACAAATGCAATCAGGGAAAAGTGGCTCGCAGAGACAAAAGCAATATTTTACAAGCCGGCAGCGGCTTGCAGATGCTGACGAATAGGCTCCGTATTGACAGGCGGCACATCCAGATTGGTGAAAATCGTCTGGATGCGTGGGGAGAAAATCTAATAGAACGCGCAGATCTGTTGAGATCTACTGCAGCGTATTTACCTGTGACGCAGTCACACCCAAAGTCAGAACCAGCCTCGGTTTGACCTTTTAACGCAATCTCAACAAAATCAGCCTCATCCTGCGCAGATCACGCTAAGAAAATGTCAGCCGGCTCAACCTTTGATTAGCGATAAACAGCGCCGCAATTATACCCGATCGTCTGACTGGCAGCCATGATTACCCCGCTTCAGGGCAGGGAACGGGGAAGGAGGGAGGGGAAGAGGGTACTTTGTAGCTAGCCGGACTGAACTGAAACAAAGTGACTCCCAGTCTACATGAATGTCATTCTGAAGTTGAAATGCAGTCGCTGAATTTTGCCCTGAGAACTTGCCGCTTGCCCGGCATTAGCGGACGACTGTTGAGCAACTGTTATGTGTGGCCTGGGTGCTACGATGTCAAAATGTGAAGAGGGTGATATCAGAAATGTCGAAATGAGTAGAGATTTGAGCAAGCCTCATGGGAGTTGACATGTTTGATTTGCTTTCGCGGGCCACATGAAATGATGTGGCGGGCCAGCTCTGGCCCCCGGGCCTCGACTTTGACACCTGTGGTCGATAGCAACTCAACCGGCAGAGACGAACCCAAAAGAGTCGGCTTCCGTTTAAAGCTTTGTCCTGAAACCGCCAAAGAAGATAAAAGCCATGAATGACCAGAACGACCCAATTTGGCGTCGCTTTGTAATTGGATGCGTTTATGTCCATTTTATGAGCGGAACATGATGGGGCCCCCCCCCCCCATATGGATGATCCTTTTTCGCCATTAAGATACGAGACTAGAGATGTTCACCTACTGACTGAACGCGTGGCTTTTTCACTTCCATTTCAAAAGCAGCAGAAAATGTGCACTTTTCCACGAGGAGTCATTCCGAGAACAAGATCCCCCACCTGTGCTGTTGGGGTCAGCAGTTAACGGCCCCTCGCCGTTTGCCACACCACGCTCAGGTTTCACGTTGAACGCTCCCAACGTTAAGTGTTTGCAGGAACGCGACGGGGGAGGTGAGTGCGCTCGGTACGCTCTGCTGCTTTCCCTTTGTGATCCGGCTCTCTAACGGGTTTGTTTTTTTTGGGGGTTTGAGTCTTCTAAAGAATAGACTTGATCAAGCAACTTGGTGCGCGAACGCCTTGATTCGTGAAACGAGGATGCGGAGCTGTTGGCAAATCCCAATCTGTCCCGTTCTTGAGTGCAAACTGCTTCCTAAAGTTGTGGGAGTGCGCCACGCAGATGTTTCCATCCGATGTGGACGGAGGGGCAGATGTTTGCATTGGGGGTCATCTGGCTCCTGAAGAGCCACGAATCCTTTGTTTTCTCTTTCTAAGGTTACAGAGCTGCTTCATTTTCTAACGTAAATGTGTTCTTGTGAAAGGCACGCTGGATGTTGTTGTGTGACACATTTCCTGTTTTATGGAAAAGATTTTATCCGACAAGATGAAGACTGCAGCTTCGCGTTCTAAGCCCACCGCAGCCTGTACTTTTTTTTGGGGTATTACGTAAATGTATGCAATATTATTAATTAGTGGGCTGTGTTCACGGTGAATTTACATTTGAAAGACGTTGCATTGTTGACCGTTAGCATTTACGTTTAGCTAGTAGCGCATTAGCTCGCCAACGTTAGCAATACGAGCGTAGTCCCGCGTTCGCCATGTACCAGACAAGTGGGCCACGTGCAAATGTCGCCACGTGTTTTGACGTGTGCGTGTTACAGTTTCACAAGCGTGAAACGTGGACAGGCGTGGTCATTGAAGGCGTTCGTTATCTGTCTGTCAAGCCGCAGCGGGGACTGGCAAGGGCAGAACAGGGGTAAACGGGTTTGGGGTTTTTTTCCGGGAAAATGGACTGACGCCTGTTTCAATCACGACGTTGCCACATATTTGACGCTACTCTCGCTACTCTTGCAACCGATGGCGGTTGGTTTATTTGCAAATGATGCAAAGTAGGCAGCTCGAGGGGGAAACACGGGCAGAGGGAAGTCTCGGGCTGTGCATTTTGCATGAACGTTTGGATCTTGATAGCGACGCTTGGGGAAAAAAATGCAACAGACGATGTGGTGTATAATAAACGACAACCAGATCCCTCAAGCCGAGCCAGCCTCGTTCTGACCTTGCATGGACCAGTTGCAGTCATCTGCAGTTTTTGCTTTTTTAGTTTTGTGCCAAGCTAAAAAAAAAAAACAATTTAAAAGAGGTCCAGGATGATGCGGCGCGGTGCACTTTTCTCCCTCGCTGCCAACTCATGAAGGCTTTTGGGCAAAACCGCTATTAATAACGCTATGATGTGGAAGTCATTGCTTTCGGGGCAATGGAGACCTTTTTGGACAGGAAGGTTGTGCGCGTTTCCTTGTCCAATACATCGCTTATGGTATGGCGGTGTATATGAGCGGACCATCGCATCTCAAATGTTTGCTCTTAAGTCAAAGCGAAAATGGTTCTCTTTCCAAACTCACTGGCGCTTAAATCATGTGAATGGATGGCTGTTTCCAACGGTGACCCGAGGTTAGTTGTCGCTCATGCCCTCTTTGTAGTCATCAAGTAGCAGGTGTAGCGCACGCCGTACGCCTTTGCTTTGACATGTTTGGCCAGAACAAGTCAGTGGCGCAGACTTAACTGCAAATGAGATGTCATGCGTGAGTTGTGACGATGAACTAAACAACACCGAGAGCCGCCGTCTGTCTTCCTGCAGCCTTGCGAGGAAAAAAAGAAAAAAAAGAAGAGCAGTCCATATATGGCCACGGCAGAATGGAGGTCAGTTCAAGCTGAAGCTTGGAGCCACAACTCCACTCTGTCCACGCTTTATTACTTGAGACGGTCTCAAAATCAAATTGGCAGAGCAGCGCGTGTGTGTGTGTGTGTAAAAGTGTGGAAGTAAGTGTGTGTGTGTGTGTGCATTGGCAGGTGAATCTGACCTTCATGTATATTTTGAATTGATGCACATGTATTGAAGATGACGCTGGGAGTTGGGTTTTTTTTTCTGTATTTCTGACGGATGAACCGACTCGACGGATAGCCACGCCACACATTGTCGTTCTCATTTTGGTTGCATACAAAGTAGAACAAGAAAGAATGAGCGATATCGCACCTTGTCTTGAAGCGAAGCCATCAAGCCACCAAAATGTGTATTTTCAGTCTGCGGGCAGAGAAAAGACAAAGACCAAAATGAAATCAATGTGAAAGTCACATTTAGAATTGTGGAAGTGGAAATGACACATTCTCATCCACAAAGGAAAAAAAAAAAGAGTGTCCCCCCCCAAATCAAATATGTTGACATATTTCTAAGTAATGCGAACGGACCCATTTGTGCCATGAGTACCGTACGGGTAAATCGACACTTGACATTTTGTGTAATGAATGCAAATCTGCAACTGGATGTGAATTCATAGACAAGATGTTTAGAAGCATTTGAACAGACCGACACACATACATGTACTGATATTATGTATCGTTCTACACATGTGCTTGTTTAAAATAATTAGGGAAAAGTCTACCCCCCCCCAAAATGGCATTTGAAGCCTTTCAGGCACAAAGGTTCCTACAGTGGACAGCTTCTCATGCTCTCAGGTTACAGGGTGGATGAAAGTGTTACATCCTCGAACTCTTTGGCTGGTCGGACTGATTCCCATTTCTGCATGCGGCAACCTTTCAAAAACCAATCAACCCCTTGGTGCAACCTAGACCGACTATGTCCCCCAATACTGAACACGCTGCGCAATCTTCCCTGGATCTCCAACCTCCCGTCGAGCTTTCCATTATTAGCATGGCCAGATTAAGACGCATCAAATATACATGAACGGTTTGCCCTGCTTTGAAGCCAGCGCAGTGGGGAAGACGGCACCAACCATTAGCGAGGCTAAGTGGGCAGCTTTGCAGCACCCTGGGACCAAGTTAGGCATCCCCCCCCCCCCGGGCTGATTGTGTATCATTGGCATCATCATCATCCCCCCACCTGTCTACTTCGGCGCTTAGAATCCACGTCGCCGCCTGGCTGGTAGCGGAGATGGTCTCCACCGTGAAGGTGCTGATGAAATTTGGAGGGTGAAGTGATGAATTATTTAGACGGGGAAGGATTATGAAAGAGGCTTCTTGGCACGCTGCCGCGGGGGGGAGTGAATCGATATGTGAACCCCCCCTCCAGCCTTCGACAGCACGAACAACAACACCGCTACTGATGCCCCCCGACCCCTTCCCACTGCAGTCATACAGCAAATGACAGTTGAACGCTCACCCATTCTTCTCATCAGAAAAGGCCACAATTCACGGATTATTGTGCTTCCAAAGAGCAACAAGCCAAGACCAAAGAAAACCATTCCGTCATTCATTCGTTTTCCCATCCGCTTATCCTGACAAGGGTCACGGGGGTGTGCTGGAGCCTCTCCCAGCTGTCTTGCGGCAGTAGGCGGGGGACACCTTGAACCGCTTGCCAGCCAATCGCAGGGCACCCACAGACGAACAACCATCCGCACTCACACCTAAGAACAATTTAGAGTGTTCAGTCAGCCTGCCAGGCCGCCTGAAAGCAAACCAAATAATACCAAATGTATTCATCTGCCCCCGTTCTACAATGAAGAGGTGGGTGGCGCTTGAATTTGGAGTCCTTGGAGGATGTGCTGGAGAGCGCCCCCCCGCTGGTGACTCCCTTGTTTTACTTGGGGACTTCAAGGCCAAGCTCTCAATTTAGCGGTCGATCTACGTTCCTACCCTCACCTACGGTCCTGAGTTAGGGGCCGTGACCGAAAGAAGGAGATCCTGGTTTTCTCCGCAGGGTGTCCGGGCTCTCCCTTAGAGATAAGAGGAGAAGCTGGGTCATCCGGGAGGGGCTCCGAGTCGAGCCGCTTCTCCTCCACATCGAGAGGAGCCAGATGGGGTGGCTTGGGGATCTGATCAGGATGCCTCCAGGATGCCTCCCTGGTGAAGTGTTCCAGGCATGTCCCACATCAGGGGGGCCCCTGGGATGACCCAGGACATGCTGGAGAGACTATTATGCCTTCCAGCTGGCCTGGGAACGCTTTGAGATCCCCTGGGAAGAGCTGGAACAAGTATCTGGGGCGAGGGAAGTCTGGGCTTCCCTGCTAAAGCTGTCGCCCCCGCGACCCGACCCCGGATAAGCGGCGGAAAATGGATGGATGGATGGTCACTGATTCTTCCTGTAATGAACCTGCCATATGTATTCTTTATTTCTTTAGGGCAGAGAAGGCCAAAAGACAACAAAACGCGAGCATTTCATTCCAGGTAGCGTTCCATTTACATGATCCCATTGATGCCTTGGATGAAGATGTGATTTGACGGCGTCGGGTTTGCACAGTCCTGCGCCTCGGAGGCGTTCACGACGGAATCATAAATGAGCGTCTCCCCACGTTTCGCTTGATTGTCCCGTGGCGACTTGGGTCCATTTATCTCCCTGTGACTCCCGCCTCCCTCTTCCCCGAGAATCATTACATCCAGGCTTTTCTTATCCCCCCCCCCATCTGGGAATGTTGTTCTCTCCCCTCCCCTCGCCTCAACAATAAGAAACCATGCAAGGGTTTGCATCTGGCAGCTTGAATTTCAGAGCGCCGATCGAAGGCGAACTGGTTTCAATGTATCAAGGATCTTGGCAATCGCTCCCGTCATCCACAAGACCAACAACCGTGTCCGATTCCCAACTGCCGACATATCACCTTTGAGCTCCCCAAAAAGTCTGATCTCCACGTCTTTGCCCGAAGCCGCGCCACCCAAATTTCATCACGAGCCAGGCAGGCCCCGTTAGATCCTCCATCAGGAGGATTTTAATGCTCCCGAGATGCTGCGGAAAAACAGAGAGCGAGAATGAACTCCTGGCGGAACCAACACGTGTACTTGCTCCCTTCACTGGTGGGCTGGCGCATCCCCTGACATGTAGAAAAGACATCTCTTGGGAAAGGGAGAGGCAAACTCTGGCGGAGCTCTTCATTGATTGATAGCCTGATTGATTGATTGATTCAAATGTTTGCGTCTATTTTAGCAGTGTGGCTTTATGTTGGCTTGGAGAATGATTCGTAGCAAAAACGAGTGCGGCCGGCGTTAGCCTAAAAATCCCCGGTGGTTGAAAAATTCTCTGTCCAATCAGAAAACAAATACAGACAAGGTGTTTTTATTTTCATGCTGAAGCGATGAGTCAAATCATTCAATGACAATAAAAGATTGAAGCAGAATGTCTACCTTGAGGCTTGGCTTAATTCCCATTCACGGTGTTGCGTGCTTGGCTTACAGATTCGACCTTGTGACCGCGCCGCTGGAGGAGCTGCCGCTAGGTTTTGTTGTTGTTGTCATCCAGCTCTGAGCCGGCGTGTTTCTCCACGTAGATTGAAAACAATGATTAAACAGTCAACTAGGCTTTGGCAAAAAAAAATATCCCAAATGTTGACTGGCGTTCCGATATTTCAGCAGTTTGATACAATGCTACCTCCACTCACGAACGCGTCTTCATACGAAATGTTCAAGGGACCAAACGCCTCGACAGGAAAATAGTGCCTCTTGTTACCAAAGACATTTCAAGATACAAAAGGTCAAAATAGAGTTTGGGGGGCCGCTACTCGCAACTCCCGAGTTTCCTGAAGGCAACATACTTGTAGCTGCTCTGCCATTGGCTATTACCGAGCACCATCCTGGCATCCCATTGGCGAAGAGGGACCTCTACCGTACGTGTCTATGCTTGCAAATAGAGCGATATGTGTCGATGCAGCGTCCTCGTCATTCGCCCCTCGGGCCATGAGGCCTTCCGACAGTTTGAAGTCAATCACTGAGAAAAGTGTTCACCAGTCGGACGACGGCTCACTATGCCGAGATTTGCCTCGGATATTTTGGAAGAATTGTTAAGAGCCGACAAAAGCAAAAACGTCCTCGGATCCGTTCTGAAGGAGAACGGGAACTAAAGAGGAGGGCAAAGCGAGTGCCTGTTTTGAGAGCGCGCGATGCAAACTCCCAGCGGGAAGGCCGGAGCCAAGATTTGAACCCAGAACCTCAGAACCGCGACGTGGTAAACATGAAACCGTTGCGCTCCGAATATCTCGTTTTTACTGACAACATCTGAGCGTGACGGCTAGCGTCGTTTCCCTTCTTTAAAACGTGATTCATGGGGCTCTCCTTCCAATGCTGCCAATTATTCAAGAGGCAGGGAGATGAAATTGTCCCGTGCTAAAAATAACGGCGCTACGAAGAAGTGCCGTCCGCTTGGAGTGATTGAGAGGCAGCCGGGGGGCAGAGGAGGGGGGCTGTCGCGAGCTAACTTGGATTCATCGGCTCGCTCGGCTTCCAAACAAGGGGCCCTGCAACGACGCAACGAGTCGGCGTCCTCCAGATGCAGCGCGCACATTTGGCCCCATCGGCATCATCCTTCAACCCTCATTAGCACCCCCTCCGGTCCTCAGGAGAACTCGGCAATCCGAAAGCATTGTTCGGCTACCGGCGGCGGCACCTCATGTCTCTTATTATTCCTACTCATGCGCGGATCCTCTTTCAGCCCACGGACACCCGCCGGGGAGACTGGCGGCACATAGTGATGTTCTCTCCTCTGACGCCAGCGACCGTTCCCATCAAACCATATCGATACCGTTTGATTTGTACAACTCTCATTTACTTTGCAATTATCTAATGGTAACATGTCTTTGTTCCATATTTGGATGCATTTTGATGCTTCAGAAAACATTTCTGTCTGAATTTTGGGGGGGCTCGGAACGGATTAGGGCATTTACATGGAAAACGCGTCTCGACTTACAAACGTTTCGAGTTAAGACATTGCTTCCAGAACCAATGAATTTCATAAGTAGAGGTACCACTGTATTCTAAAAGGTGCCGCCTTACAATCTGTCCCGACAACGGCAAATGTTAGCCCTGTTGAATATTTACAACGGCGGCAATGATGGCCGATCAGGCCGATTCGTCTAGTGCCGCCTGGTTAACCCTTTGAGGGAGGGACAGCGCTCCCTACAGCGGACAGCTAATCATGTTATCGGGTTACAAGGCGCCTGAAAGGGTTAAATGGATCCAACCAGTTTGGATTTCTGGTTCTTGACCCTGTTGGGTCCGTGAGCCCCCCTTAAAGCAGCGCAGGTTTGCGAGTGTGCGCGCACGGACTGCAATGTGATTTAGCGTTCGTTCGGCACATCGCTTCCGGTCGTGAGTGAAGACGTTCGGCAACAGTTTTAACCATGGCAAACACACGCCGCTCAGCGGGGTGCCGGCTTTCGAAGGGAGGATTTATGTTCCAATCAACCATTTGAAGAAGCACTGGTTTAGCACACGCGAGGACACGAGCATCAATTTGGCCTCATAGGCTAACAAATGTAGCCGCACACAAAAGGGACACTTTCATTATTCGGACGCTCTCTCTTTTCATGGCCCGACTGCCTCCCTCCCTCGCTCCCGCCTTCCCCTCGCCCGGTTGACGTCACATCCATTAAAGCTTTGCCTCCGGGCCTCGTTACCGGAGACTCCAAAGCACAAGAGCCCTCTCGCCGGCACGCTCCGAAGAGTCAATCTCCACCTGACGAATTTGCCGCCCCGGCCGACGCGACCGATGCGGTAACCGCGGCGATCGGCATTGGGGGGTTCATTTCCCGTACGTGCTCATCAACTATCAACGCGCGTGCGCAGCATAGCTGAGCAAAGGGACGGCGGCGGTTGGTCCGCGATGCCACAGAGAGGAACCCCTTGCAAGATCATTTGAGGAGATCGCGCTTCTCCCAGTTGAGCCGCCCTCGCAAGCCATCCATCACCCCAGTTCGCTGCCTGGGATTGGATTGCTTTTTTTAAGCCATCTGTGATGTTAAAATGGAAGTTTGATGAGGGCATCGGCGGCGGCGGCGGCGGTGGGTGCAGCCGGCCCCACCGCGCCATGAAAAATGAGCCAAGGCCAAAGAAAATGGAGAGGAGAGGAGATTATGAAGAGCATAGGAACTCCACATTGTTTGGAGAAATAACGGCGGCAACAAGTCCAATCCATCACCAGCTGGCCGCTCTGCATTCATAATGAATGTGGGAAGGGGGGGGGGGGGGGTCCCTGCGAGAAAAGATGCAAAAAAGGAGGAGTCATCACACCCAGAAAACAACCCAACGTTGCGGAAAAAAAAAAGAGCCGCAGCCCTTCTTTTAGCAACCTGTGCCCCATCACTTGGTAGCTTGTTTAACCGTACCAACCAAAAGGAAGCTTTGAGCAAAATAAAAACAACAACAAAAAAACAAGTCGCCGGACAATGACGTCATCATACCACAAAGAAAGTTGAAGCAAATCCGATTCTTTGCAGTTCCATTACGATATGATTTGAGATCAGCAGATCCAAGGTTGGCCATTTGGAAAACCGGGGCTGTCTCTACAGTAAGCCCGTGCTTTGCTCGTTGTCAATCAGTCTCTCTTCTCTCCCTCTGAGACACTCAGAAATTGTCTCGCAGCGGAGGGAGGGCGAGAGTGAGTGCGGGCTTCTTTTTTCCAGCCGTCCTCTTGACTGTAGCCTCGGCCTCTGCCGGGCTAACGCTAATTCACAAGTAGCCTCGGGCTACTTGCGCACGACAGACAAGAGTGTATTTTCAACACGTTCCAGCACGAACAATTTGCAAATCTTTGCGTTGCCCTCCGTCATCCCAACTGCGGCGCGTATGCAAATTCATCTTTCGTCGTAGCTTGGCCTTTGCCTGACATTAAATGAGGGCAAGCGGTGACGGGCCGCGTGCGGCCGCAATAAACACGCGGCGGGCGGGCGGCATCAAGTCCTCCGACCTCGTGACCGCAGTGCCCCCCGCCCTCACTATTCATAGAGAGGCGCGCACGGTGAAAGCCATCGGAAGCCGTTTGTCGGTAGGCGGGAGGGGAATAAAAAACGAAAGGCCTTGAAGAGGATGCAGCTGCACGATGTTCAAAGACCTCCCCGAACCGCTGGCTTGGTTCGATCCCCCGGGGGGGGGCGGGAGGGTCCCACGCTCGTCGTTTCCGGCCTTCGTCACAGATGAGATTGAGAACAGGAAGTATACGCTCATTTTTTGCCCTCCTCCTCAATGTTCCCATTTCATATGGGATTCTCCTCTTCCCGGATATTTGTCACACTGGGAGCAATACATGAATCGCGACTGCCCGAATGATTGGTCCGGATGATTCCAACATTTAGCAGAATAAGATTCCTGCAAGCTTGTGCTAAAGAAAGAAAAGAGCCACTGAAATAACTTGCAACTGATGAGAGCGCCATTTGCCAAAATGCACACTGCCCTCTTTCGTTCACGGTCCCTCTCAGAAATGCTTTTGGTCGGACGTTTTGTCAAGAAGTGATCCAAGGACATTTGCTTTTGTCGGCATTTAACAACCCTTCGAAAATGTCCCAAACATCAGCAAAGTGAGCGATCGCCCGACTGCTCAACACTTTTTCTGATGATGATTCACATTGACGTCAAACTATCGGATCGCCTCACGGCCCGAGGGGCCAATGAGGAGCGTAGACACATAGCTAGCACAACGGGTGTCAAAAGTCATTTTTGTCGCGGGCCACATTGTACTACCGGGTTCCCTTGGAGGGCCGTTTGGAATTTGCGGAAACCATCTAAAGGTTTCATCCCCTCCACATATTGCATATACAGCGCACAACAAATTGATGACCAACTAGTTTGAAAATCACAAGTCAAGAATCGTGACTGTTATTGCGGATGACGTGACCATTTGAAATTGCGCTTCAGACGTCAGCGAGTGTCATGGAACTTGACGTGCTTGGATTTCTATTGGGGGCCGCCTAAAATGAGGTGGCGGGCCACATCTGGCCCCCGGCCTTGACTTTGACACCTGTGATCTCCACACAGAGATATCCAGGTCCCTCTTAGCCAATGGGATGCCAGGATGATGCTCGGGAGTAGCCAATGGCAGAGCGGCTACAAGTCTGTTGCGAGTAGCAGCCCCTATTTTGACCTTTCGGATCTTATCTTATCTTATCTTGGGGGCACTATTTTCCTGTTGAGGCCTTTCGTAACTTGAACATTTCCTATGAAGAGACGCTCACAAGTAGTGGTGCCACTGTACTTCAAATGTACTTCTCGTCTACCAGGATCGACATTGGCTTTTTGTTTTGGGCTGTAAGAAGAAACAAGGTTCGGAGGAGAGAGAAAAAAAACCCGTCACGGAATAATGCAACACATATAGTCGAAGTCACAGGAGGCTCCGTGCAAGTGGCTGTGAAAACTGTCATCTGTGTGGGATGACTGTCGTTATTTCATTTGCATTTCACCTCTGCAGCGGGATGGGAAAAGATCCTCCCCTCGCAGGTGTTGAACGTCAACAAAAGAATGGAAAGAATAAGGCCGGAAAGACCGCTGCAAAATGGCTTGCGGGCAGATGTTCAGCACGGGTCGGCCGTGCATCGGGGTGTACGTGGCCGTGCATGCGGCAGGAGGAACAAGTTAGTCACAGTGCAGACAGGAAATAGCGCTGGACACGGGCCCATTTTCTGGAGTTATCTAGCATGAGAACGTTTGGATTTGGCGCTACTCTTGCCACCGGTCCGTGGGTGGGCTGACCGCAGCGTCGTGGGGGCTTTTTAATGGGATTGCAAGTTTGCCTCACGGGGTCGGTCGGCTAGCCGGCCCAACAATAGGGGCGGCATTTTGCCATTGCGATTGGTCAGGCGGAGACGTACAAAAATGGGGCCTTTGCCGCCCACTTCCTGGAAGTGGAGATTCCGACTGGAGGTGCTGCGGCTCTCTGCGCGGTTCATGGACGTGTGCTGAAGCTTATTTGCCCATGAGAGCCACAATAAACAACTCCGCACAAAAGCCAATCTGCAATTCATTAGTGAGCAAACAAGCCCAGGTGCTCATTTCTTTTGGGGCAGGGGGGGGGGGGGCGTGTGCTGCTCTGTTCCTATTTGTCGGGGGGCTGATGGCGTGGCGCCAACGCGGAGTGGCGATGCCAATCTCGCTCTGCCAGCTGTCTCCATTGTCTATTTCAATGCCACGCGTGGGGACGGCATGAAATGTTGAGCATCGTCGTGGGTCGCGCCATCTACAACCTGCCAAATGTGCGTCTTTCCAACATGTTTTGGTGACGGGGCCATCGATGGTTACTGCTGATGGCAAAACTTGGGCTGGACCAAACCCGAGTCTGCTCATTGAGCACCTGTACGCAAACAACTTTTCACGCCGGCATTTACACGGATGGACAATTGAAGCCGACGTTTGGATTTTTGGGGGGAAGAAGATGATCTCCGGGCAGCACGCAAATCAATTGTTTCCCTTGAAGCAAACACTGCGGCGTTTTGAAACCTCAGACGCTCGAGGAGAAGCAGGCGCGCGGAAAACCAATATTTGCGCAGATGAAACACAAACACAGGCTGTACACAACGGCGAGGGAGGGGTGAGGGGGGGGATATGCCGGCATCGGAACTGAAGAGGCCTTCCAAAGACACGGCGGAGGAACGTTAACAATTTGGAGTGTTCAATCAGCCTGCCATGCATGTTTCTCCATTGTGGGAGGAAACCAGAGTACCCGGAGAAAACCCACGCAGGCATGGGGAGAACATGCAAACTCCACACAGGAAGGCCGGAGCCGGGACCAAACCCGCGACCTCTGCACTGTGAGGTCAACGCGCTATCCACTGGACCACCACACCACCCTTCAGTGAAAATATTCAGTCAAAAAGTCAATGTTTGGTGAAAAATAATCTTATTAAATTCAAATTCACAGAAACTTATGTCACAATATTTGGAAACATTCTAATCACATTACAAGATAGATCTTTTTTAAATTTACAAGATTAACGTGTTCCGCTGTGAAAATAAAGTCCGAATCTGACTCAGAAGTCGGAAATTCAAAGTCCTATTATGAGAGGAAACGTGGTGCGAGAACCGCATCCTAAGATTCAGCGGAAAAGTCATTTAGTAGTGGAATTCAGCAAAATGATGAAAAGAAAAATGGAACATTGTGAGATTAAAGGTGGAATTCTGTGAACGAGAGCAACATGTCAAATGAAGCCACTTCACCCCACTGCCTCCGCAGAGACTGGGCCAGTTTAGCAAAAAGGCGGGCGACAATAACTCACAAGCGACTAACACTTATTCCATAATGAGCCAGGGAGCGACAATAACGAGAGCATCTTGACTCTAAATACCCCACGGGCTCTTTTAGGAAACTATATCGAGCGGAAAAAGCAGCGCTTCGCCCACGCCGCCGTGTGCTCCACAAACACCCGAGTCGCAAAAGGTCAAGAGATTGGTTTTTTTTTTAAATTAAAAAACGCTCTTTCCCCCGCCCCCTCGAGGAACGGGGAGGACCGCGATAAGCCGGGCCCGTGGAATCCGTCTGATGCCACGCCAGCAACTGCTTCACACTTTTGGTCCTTATCATCATCCTAAGGTGACAAGGACATGCGATACCGATGGAATTAAATCCACTATGAACGCTAAAGATACAATTTAAAATTAGATATAAAGTACTAGATTAAAAAAAAAAAAAAAACGACACTACATAACATGCTGAACACTACAAGTGGGACTTGTACTGCGCTTTGAGAATCACTTCTGTCGATAATAAAATAAAAGTAGAAGTGAACCCTTCCATTGACGGGCAACCCCAAAAAAATAAAGTCTTTATTGGATTGCCTCAATTTTATTTTGTCAAGGGTTTGCACAGTATAAAATCATCTGAAACCAGATACTTCTAATTCTTTTATGTAGCTGTAGAGCAGGGGTGTCAGACTCATTTTTTGGTCGCGGGCCACTTCGAGTTTCAGCTTCCTTCGCGGGGCCGATGTAAAATCTCAACGTTATTTCTTGCCCATATCAATTTGACATTTCGCTCCAAATTTCAGCAAGTATCATGAAAGTTGACACACATGATATGCTCCCGCGGGCCGCATAAAATAACGTGGCGGGCTGGATCTGGGCCCCGGGCCTCCACTTTGACACCTGTGCTGTAGAGTCTACTTCAAAAAATACATTTCAAAATCTGGATGCATAGCTCCTGCTCCCACTTGATGAAATCAAATGGAGTACTTTTGAACACACCATTTTTTTTTCAGTGCAATACCAAAATATTCACTGCCCAAATACTGTTCAATGTCAACACATTAAATCTTACAAACTGTTGGATTTTAAACATTTGGATACTTTTTTTTCCTTTTTATGTGCAATCCATTTTAAGTCCATCATTATTGAACCATGTTTTTATTTTCCTACATTAAAAACACTTTTTGTAATAAAGCATTTTTGCTCAAAACGCAGGCCTACTCGTGTACTTTAATATCGGTAACGATGGCGATTCTGCCAAAAAGTGCGAGAACCACTAGTATTGGTAATAGCTTCCAGTGAGTCTTGGGAAAAAATAGCATAGCCTAAAAGCATAATTACACAAGTCTTTTTTTTTTACCTTTAAAATAAAAAAGAAGATCTATTGAACAAACGAAAAGAGTCCACTTGCAGCTATTTAATCTCAGGCCCTTAATAAATGTAAAAACGACTTGGGCAAATATGATAAGGGCTGACATTTGAACTCCGACAACTTATTTTCATCTGTTTTTAGCAGGTAAAAATGAATAACGCTTCCCCCCTTGATAGTCGCTGTTTTCACTGCCAGAAGGCCAACATGTTTTCATTTGATGTTTACATTGGCTTACCTTACGCAGAATCCCATTCGACATTGTGGCCAAGGGGAGAATCCACATCCAAGTCACTTCAACTTGACAGAATCAGGCTGCGTACGAAAAACAAGGCAGGCTCAGTGAATATGTACAATGAAAGGAAATGAAAGAGTTTCAACGATGGCAGTCATTTTGCCACATGAGACGCTGGACTGCTCGCCCACGAGTCACGACCAACCCAACATGCTAACCTCAATGTATGCTACTACCTAGCACTAGCAGCAAAACGCCTCGCCATTATTCCGCAATTCCTGACGACATTTCAAGACATAGATGTTAAATGAAGCCAAATGGCCACAATAACGCACCAGATGTGAAAGGAGCACTGCGCAGGTGATTCCTGATGATGATTAACTCGCAGCCGCCGGGGGCGTTTCTGAAATGGCTCGTTTCCTCTTAGAATTTGTTTGTTTTTCTTTTTTACTTTTTCAAGTCCTCTGCACCCCAATTCGTACACAAAACAGAAAGGCATATTTGTATTGTTTGACACGATTCAAAAGCGATACCCACGCCAATGTTTATTTTCCAAAAGCAAAAACTTCGCAGGCACACAAGTACGTCCGCTGTCATTTTGCGCCAATGTTGCGTGGGCGGTTTTTGAAGACGTCAAGGAAAATAGAAATGTATTTCTTCTTTGTTCATTAGCGGATTGCAGAATGTTGGTGCATACTGCCACCTACTGTACAGGAAGCGTAAAGCGCGTCCACGGCTGTGTCCGAATGTGCACACTACACGTACTCTATTTGATCCCTATTTCAACGTCATCAAGTGTAAACTGTGGGAAAATTGCTGTGTTGCGCATTCATCGCTTCATAAGAACTCATTAAAAAGAATGGACATTTCTTGAATTCATTCGTATGTTTATGAGAAACATAAAGGCTCAAAATACAAGGAAGGGAGGATCGTCTTTACAAACACACTTTTTCTTTGCGGGTTTTACGACATGTTGCAAAATGTGGGCAAGTCCAAGACGCAAATGATGAAATGAAGTTAATGTTATGTTGGAGACAACATTTTCCAACAATGACGATCGGTGACGACAACATTTGCTTTAGAAAAAAGGACCAAATCCGCCGAACGTGGGCAAGAAGAATCGTGGCGGCGGCGGCGGCGGCGCTCTTCTTCGTCTCGACTCCCTTAGCCAAAGTTTCTTCCTCTTGGAGTCCGCGTGACCTGCAAGCAATAAATACATAAATAAATATTTGTATTAATATTACCGTGTATAATCTTTTCTTTGTGCAGGGGCACTGAACCTAATTCACATGACGACAACGACTAAATGTCATTACTGTCATTATTATAATTACAAAACGTCATTAGAAAGACAAAATAGGAGTCCTAATGTTCTCATACTGTAATCATTTTGAAAAGATGTTGAATAATGAAGTCATTGTTTAAAAAAATAAAAATAACTAAGCCAACGTACCTCTGCTGAGGCCGTATTCTCCTCCTTCCTCGTCGTCGTCCTCGTCCACGGGGGGGTTCTGGGCCGAGCTCCTCAGGTACCGCTGGTGGTGGTGCGAACCCGCGACGGGAATGAGATTGTGTCTGCGCCGGCGATGCTCGTCATCATCTGCTGGCACATCTGTTTCGGAACAAAACATTTGGGGTTTTCATTCCTTCGGGTCATCTCTTCAGACCAAATGATGACTGGCGGAGGGAGACTTTCTGGATGGATCTTCATGTCTACAACACGAAACACTGACAGTACATCAGGTGTGCCATGGGAATTTGACTGAATTCGCTAAATTGTTCTGAAAATATAGCGCTCAATTGAATCCATCCATGCATTTTGCGGGGAATGGCGAGCGACCACTGCGACCAATTGTGTAGATGCCACAAGATGGCAGCAAAGCCCTTCAAACCAAGATGATCATAAAGCACCGACTCCACCCATCTTGCAGACACACGCGCCTGAGGCCATTTGTGGTTAGTCGTGTCAATCAAATGGAATTTGCTTATTGTTCCCTGCAGGTAATTGCCATTTATACCCAACTAATGGCAGCACCGAGGTGAGTGGGGGTAGATTAGCAGGCGAATCCTGCCCAGCGTGTCGTGTAATTTAGGAACCCCCCCCCAAAAAATGAAGGGAGATAAGGAGAAAAAAAAGGGAGTCCAGATGCTGAGATCAGTTTGGACAAGCGCATCAGATCTTTGTTGGCCATCTAGTTTCCAAACGGTTTCATTTGGCTTTTTAAGAGGAGACATACCTGCCTTTTTCTCCTTACATTATTTCCACCATGCGTTGCTCTACAAGATCAACTGTTTTATTCGGACGTGGTTGCCTGGGCGACAAGATCTCTTGATAGGAGTGGCGTCAGCACTCCATCATGTCATGAACTCACATCAACAAAAACAAAGATATCAAAGAGTCGTCATAGTTACAAGATGCTTTTTGGGGTCTAGTGGATCATATTAGAAAAGGAAAACACTGGCTGCTTCTCATGGGTGGCTATTGTCTTCAAAGGAGCTAGCTTTACTAAATAATTGTCAACATGGGATGCCGGCAATAAATCACAAATTAGGAGCTGAAAATAGAGGCAATCTTTTTTAAATGCTATATTGTTTACATGTTACGTCAGAATAAGAAGATTTGGTCCCAACGAACCGTTTGATTTGAGGAAATGACCGTTTTGGATAGAAAATGGCCAAGAACTACCTGTTCCGTCACATTTTGCGTATTTTATAGGCATGCAAACGCTGACACCGAGCGGCCACGTGTGTTACATCTTTAAAAGTCCAAACACACGTGACTTCCTCTTTCGCCTGTTCCTTGAATTGAAAATCAAATTCAACTCGTCTACTTTTACACAAGTTAATAATGTAATAGGACGTTTGAATCAAAAGGGTGCGCCAGAGGGGCAATAAAAGATGAAGAAAAATTTCAAATATATATAGAATGTAAACATTGTAATAACGCAAAACAACAAGTGCCGTCCATAACGTTGCAAACTGATAACTGGTTTATCACTTTACTCGCGCTGCGAAGTCAATGTGGGCGTGGCTATGTGGTGCACGGCTGTGGTGTCGCCTAGCAACAGCACTGCGCAGGCGCGTCTGACATTGACGGCAAATGAAACGCTCCTTGCACCATGTGTCCGTACACAACCAGTATGACGAAACGTGACCCACCTGAGCCAGGGTGACCTACCCTTCCTCATCTTCATCACTCCGCACATACAGCGAGGCTCGTTACGTCATTACGCCGCCCTGCCTGCCTGTGCGTGACCTTGCAAACACACGCATGCGGTGAGTTCTCCCACACGCGATGCAAAACGGGACTTTGAATTCAGATTTTGCTGAGGGCGTTTTCCAAAACGTGCGCAGTTTACAACCCTCCGGGAAAAGGTCCACGTGGGAGGGGCCATTTTCCACCGGCCCTTTGGAGACCAGTTGTACTGGAGACGACCTTTGCATCACCTTTCAAATTGAATTTAACACCCAACATCATTTTTAAATCTGATTCGACTAATTGAGAAAATCGACAGCTCCAATACGAACTGGAATGTTAGTAATGGTTTCAATGATGCTCACAGGATTATTAATCCACTTGACAGTATTTCCTCTTGGGACTTTTTTTTTTTTTGGTATTGATTATGATTATTAGTATTGATTATTACCTTTACCAAAGGTAATAATGCTCCATGCATTCTTCCCTTTGATAAAGGCACGGTTTGGATGTGATGTCATGTAGCTAGCAAAGTGGTTGCGTATGATAGAAAGCGCAGGCAGTCAAGACATCTGTGGCCAAGCGGTGAAGGTGATTCACCTGCACTGAGATCAACAAATGAGTTCTTGTTAGGTTAAACACACATGATGATGAGGAGCATTCAAACCAAAAAAGTAGGATCCTCGGTGACGGCGTTTCAGGCAACGGGTTCAACAAAACCCAAAGTGTGAGAAGAAAACACACAAGTGCGACTTGCAACAAGCTTCCACACAACTACAAAGTCAAGTTTTATTGAACATTCACCTGCACCACCATTAATCAATGGCGGTTCCTAGTACAAAACACACATGGCGAGAGCGTGAACAGCTGGCCACAGAGCGATCATGCGATGTGCTTTTTGTCATGAAGAAACAAAACAATGCAACATGTTATTCACATTCATTCATCACACGTGACGTCGGCTAACAGGTTAGCGAGGTGGAGTTAGACCACTTAAGACAGGGCCGAGGAACCATTTGTGGGGGATATGTTCAAAGTTTCACATGTTTTCAGAGCTGAAATTGCCACCACAGGTTACCCGACCCTGACTTAATGTGTTAAAGCTCTAGACATGCCCCCCAAAAAGTCATCTGAACAGATACCGGTACATCACAGAATATAAAAAAAAGATGCTTTGTATGTGTGTGTGTGTGCGCTGAATCGAGCGAGTCTGAACGGTAATAAATACACAACTAAAGATAGGCTCCTCCCCCCGCCCCGCCCCCCACCGAGAGGCAGCTGCGGCAGACACGGGTGGCGCTTTCAAGTGCGATGCTTTGGGCCAAACCACAATTGTTACTTGTTATTCAGTCTCAGGAGCTGCTCCTCACCATTAACCGTTAGCGATTTGAGCTGGCCATCCTCCTCCACCTCCACGCGCTCCTGTCCGTTCTCCACCGTCCTGTCCACAAGCACACAGACGGGTTCACTAACACAGCACACTCCCATTTGCTTCGAGTGACGCAATTCCAAATTCTCCAAAGCGGCATAAATTGGGATCTGCTCCTTTTGCAGCCAAAACGGTCAAAAGGGTCATCTTTCAAACTTTTATGTTTGCCAGTCGCAAATTTATCAATTTGTGTATTTGTGTGCTCTTTAATGCACAAGAGGCCATATCAAAAGTATTCATGTATATTTATTGGAAACTTTTGCCTTGAGAAAGCCTGCTAGCTTCATGATAACAGACGGGCTACCAAATAGCACCAATTAATTGTACTTTTTTTAAAAAAACTTTTTGCTTGGTCCAAAACACTGCGAAAATTGCACGCAGATATTTGATATTCTCCCCAAATTACACAGGAAAAAAACAGCTGTAATAAATCTAATCGCCATTTTAAAGCATAGGCAATCAAATATGCTCCATTAGATGTATGTTACAGTGAAACTCCTCTACAACGAAATCATGTTTGCAGCAAGAACTATTTCACAGCAGGGGACTTTTCACTGCAGCAAATTTATCTCAGATGTAAACACACACACACACACACACACACAAACGTATGTGTACTGTGTACTCTATTTTTATTCCAATAGTACATGAGTATGAGCATACACTTATTTGACACTTCATATAGCTAGCGTAGAAAGAAAAAAAGGGTAAGAAATTGCAAAATTGACTAACGATAAATACTTCCTGTACTACTGCACATGTGGAAACCAGTGTGGTGTTTGCCGTTTCCGAACTAAGCAGTAGGAGTCGCTGTAGGCTGAGGTTGGATTTAACTTTTGCAGAATGCTTGTTTTCGTTGTAGTGAAGCCGATTGCGAGGCAAGAGCAGAAAAATATTTCGTAGAACGCAACAGGGGGATTTTTCGTTGTAGGGGGAGCAGAAAAGTGGGATTGGTTTTAATGCATGAAGATTTTTTTCACACTAGGGGGTATTTCCACCCATGTAGGTTTCGTTGTAGAGGAGTTTCACTGTATCCTATACTTGATTTTGGACATTCAGCATTCAGTCAGAATTGGGGACCTGGATGTCCATTTCAAATCTAGCCTTATGAAAAAAAAACAAAAATGGCTGAAATACGTACCGCTTGGTGGTGATTTTTCTGCCATTGATGAACTTTGTAGAAGTAGACACCGATTTGAAGTTTCCCATTCCTCCTCCTCCGCCGCCGCCTCCTCCTCCGCCTCCGCCGAACGACGAGGTGAAGGAGGTGAACCCGCTGCCGCCCATGTCGCCGAATGCGTTAAAACCTGAGCGGGGGAGACGGACGGTGGGTACGCTTTGGCGACGGGGTGTCAAAAAGCTCAGTTGGGACATGTGCGCACCTGAGTCGAACGAGAACCCCCCGAAATCGAAGAGTCCGCTGCCTCCTGTTCGGGTTCGGGTAGCCCCTCTGTGGCGAGTGTGCCCGATAAAGTCTTTGAATGGGTCATTGGCTTAAAAAAATAACATAACAAAATAATAATAATCACATGAAACATTCTTTTTCTTTTTAGAGGAGTATGTATAGTTTGTTCCGAGCCGCATATATTTAACAACATTGCGAACCATCGTTGCTGCTCATCTGCGACCCCCAATCGCGCTCACTATGTTTTTCTGCCGTTCACATTTTCTCTCTGCAAATGATCCAATCATTGGTGGACATTTTGACCTTCAAATCCGTATCCAATGCATTTCACTAACCAACTAGACTTGCTGCTATTCATTTGCATCAGCGTGCACATATGAAGCTGGCAATTTGTCGTTTCTTTCAAGACGCCGCCTCACTCGACCTCTTACACAAAATCAAAACATATGCCCCCCAAAAATGAAGTTACACACCGCGGACAACTTGCAGCTGCATAAACTGTGTGTTGCCTTTGGAGGGTGCCGAAGGGGAAATGAGGCCAAACTGCCGCAGCGTTGCAAAATATGCGCAGCGGATCAGCTACAGTTTAGAAATTAAGGATTTTTTTGTTTTAACCATTCACGACATACGAGGAACTTAATGCTGACTTACAGAATACTTCAAGTAGTATGCAGCAGTTTAAAAATAAAGAAATCAAATCTCCAAATGTCTTCTGTTAATAAACATGCAATGTGACAAGTGATTTTGTTTTTTTGTTGTTTTTTCCCACGTGTCGCCCGTTATTGCAATGCACTTGAATACGGTGGCTATTTTGGACAACATTCCAGCCAGATGATGTCAACGCTCCAGTTCCTCCCCATCCGTGCCTGTGGCCCAGCTCCATATTTAGAGCTGGGCCTCGCTCACCAGCCTCCTCTTCCTGCTGCTGGTGGTGTACACGTTTAATACGCGGCTTTTGTGACGTCATCATCTGCCCTACAGATGATTTCTGCCTCTTGAAGGGTTTTACAACAGCACCGGGGGCAAATCAAATGGCACTGCGTTAGCAGCTACGCACGCCGTCGTCGTCCAGGTCCCGAGCTTTCAACCAAATGCTGGAGTTCAGTTTGGGAGAGTGCCAAACCCCAAAGGTCAACTTACTGGATAACATCGATTTTTTGCAGAGCCTCAGTATGTTTATATCGTCTGATGGTCATCATCATCAAAACGTGTGATTTGGTGCACTCTTACCGAAAAAATCTGCGAAGGGATCTCTGCCGCCAAAGAATTCCCGGAAGACATCCTCAGGATTTCGGAATGTGAAGCCGTAGCCGCCAAAGTGATTGTTGTGGCCTCCTGGGTGACAAAAAAAACAACAAAAAAAGGGCGCTGATCAATTCTGATTTGCACTTTTGGGCAGTTTTTCAAATTGTGGCCATTCTGATTTCCATGTGGCCCGGCTCGAACAAATCCCTCTTTTGTGAGGCATGACCACGAATGTTGTTGTTGTAAAGGTCTTTTTGTGACATCATTACGAGACTAAAAAGAAAGACGGAATGGCAATTTGGCTGGAAAGACAAACACAATGCAGTTGGAATTGGGGCTGGCCATCGTCGCTCGACACAAGATGTCACTCGTTTGACTGAAGCGCGTGCACAATGGCGCCGTGTTCCGTCTCCTTACCTCCGCCCCGCCTCCTCCTCCTCCTGCAGACAGCCCTTGTTTGCCGTATTTGTCATAAATATTCCGCTTGTTTGCTACGGGGGAACGGTGACACAGACAAACGTGTGAGGGAATAATCAATGCGGCGTGTTTTTTCGTTTTGATGGAATGTTCCTCTCACCATCCGAGAGCACCTCGTAAGCCTCGGCCAGCTCTTTGAACCTCTTCTCAGCCTCCTCCTTGTTTTCGGGGTTCTTGTCCGGGTGCCACTTTAGCGCCTGTTTTCTGTACCTGCAACACAATAACAAATCCAGATTCAAGAGGAGGCAAGGAATGGGAATAGTCCACGCTCAAACCACAGAAAGGGAGAGTTTTTTGTTTCATGTTGGGTCATTAAACGTTGCTAATGACAAAAGTCAAGTGCTTCATTTCTAGGAAACATAGTTCGCTTTGGTAGCAATTGGACAAAAATCCCAAGTCGTTACATTTTCACGATTCTTTGCAAAGAGCTAAAACGGCCACTTCAAAATAAATGTCATGTTGCGTCGTAAAACTGGCTTCAACTGTGGATTTGGACTTAAAAGTGAAGTGACCGAGCTAATCATTTTGAAGTCCGATACCATCAAATGTTTCAACAGATGGGAACACCTTTGGTTCAAATGAATTTTTGGGGGCCCCAGAACAACAACAACAACAAAACACCGCCAACCGCCAGCCGACATCCTCCCGAACATGAGCAACAAGGTCAGTCAACACGGACGCCTGTTTTGCGTTGCGTCGCGACTTGTGCCGAGCTAGCGGTTTGTGAGGTCGGCGCCAAGCACGTGAAAGGATTGCGAGTCAACTGGACTCCCTTGCGTCAGATTATCGTGAAGCTATTCTGCGTGTCCGGAAAAGTCACAGTTGTTCTCTACGTCAGTTGCTGCTCAAGAGGCACGTCCGAGGCATCGGAATAATCAGATGGGACTGAAGCCCGGGATAATTGGAGCGTGCTACGTGGGGTCAAGAAGGTTTTGCAGAGGAGAGCCCAACATCTTTTTGGGCGTGTTGGGGAGGAGCTAGGTTTAGCCCAGGTCCTCCATAAAGCATCTCCAGTTGGTCCGGAATGCTGCTGCTCGCCTCTTGACTGGTACTCGTAAGAGGGAGCATATCACTCCTACTCTGGCATCCCTTCACTGGCTCCCTATACATTTTAAGAGTTCTTTTTAAGATCCTATTATTCGTTTTCAAATCTTTGAAATGGCCTCACACGTCTTTTGAAAATTAGGCCCCGCCTACCAAGAACGTACTTGTACGTCTAAGTCTTTTTTTTTTTTGCGTCATAGAGAGGAGGAGGGTCTGACGCAATCTGCGAATGAGAATAAGCCGTTTTGCTTTGTAAATCATGTCCAAAAGCGACCAGTAGGTGGCAGTGCTGCCTCACGTAAGCTCGTTTTCTCCGTTTTTTTGTCCAGGGATCGCCATTTTCATGAAACTTAGCCATTTTGGAATGCCGATTGCTGAAGAATGGAAAAAGATTTTCTGCCGAAAGAAGAGAGTCCAAACTTGATTTTGGTAGGCTCCATGTTTCTATAGCATTCCAACCAAATATTCCGTGGGCCTCAGTCAAAATCCAGTAAAACGCTCGGATTGAGGAGGTTGCTCCAGTGAAAATGGCCAAGATTGAGTGAGTTAATCAAACATTTTGGCGGATGCCTTGATGACAATATTTTTTTTTTTGGTCATCTTCATTGTCATTGTTTGACACAGTTCTACACCTAAGAAATACTGGAAGGCGAAATAATGCAGAGGCTCGCATCACAAGTATGAGTCAGTGGTAAGCAATGCCGATGCCAAGGCTGTTTCATACTTTCACTGAGGGGAGAGCATTTTCACAGAAGACAATATCTATCAAACATGTCCAACGACAATAGACAGTAACTTGGGCATGTTCTGTGAAAAATGCACTATTGGTACTGCGGCTCACTGACGAGTTGTGATTAGCTTAGTGTATGGAAAGAATAGATTGGATTTGGGAAACACGGGACTACGCCTCTTTTGTTGAAATTCTGCTCACACGCCTTGGTGTTGGAATGCGACTTGTCAATCGACAACCCCCTGTCAAGAGGGAGGGGCATTTTTCATATCTACATTTGACACTGAACGGGCAATTTGATATCGGAATTCGACGCAGAATTAGCAGGGGGGGCAAAAAAAGGGTCAACTTCCTCTGTTGTGGTCAAGTAATGAAAACATTTCCTCTCCTGTCATCACAGAGCACACTTACGCTTTTTTGATGTCGGCTTGCGTTGCATTTTTGTGTACTCCAAGTATCTGGTAGTACTCCACCATGGCTCAATCGGGACAATGAGAGGCTCCTGTGTGGAGAGACAAGCGGGGTTGGGAGTCGGGTTTTCAAAAGGGAAGCAGTGACTGGCATTCGCTCACGCCGAACGACTCCAAAGTAGCAGTGCAAAAAAGCTCAAGCTCTACCGTGGGCCCCCCCCCCCACCCCGAGGTTATGAAACAATAAATCATGTCCGTGGAGCAGCACCAAGAATGAAGCGTGTTGAACTTAGGACAAGTCGCAACAGCTCTCTCTCTCTCTCTTGCTTGCTTTCTCGCTCACACGCACGCACGCACGCACGCACGCACACGAAGCTGTACATCTAAATGCCTGCTTCGGTATGACGAGCTTGTCATCGGCTTGACTCGAGTGGGAGGCAATCAAAGGAAGCCCATTGCCAGTTTTCTGATAACATGCAGGACAAAAACAAATAATCATTCAGCTGTATATTTGACTGAAAGACTAGTTGCATAAAACTACATATATTTTGTAAGCTTTTTTTTTTCCCCCCAACATTGCATCGGGCAAGAACGCCGCGTTTCCCGACAGACGACCGTAGAAACGACATCTGTTGAGCAAACGTGTCAAGGGATACGCAAGTCTCTGCGATGTTGACCTTACAGAAATAGCGCTTCAACCTGACATCTTCCGCGATATCCAGCTAAATGAGACACACACACACACACACACACACACACACACACACACACACACACACACACACACACACACACACACACACACACACACACACGCGGTTGTCATAGTGAAAGGATACACAAGGTTCGACTGTTTACACTGCAACGCTTGTCGTGCCCTGTTTTGCTGACTATTTATATCAGTGGCCTTTGCGGTTAGATTGTGTTTGTGTTACGAGCACGTGGGGGGATTTGGGAAGCCGGGGGGGGGGAGTGCGTTGGGGGATTTTGGCAGTGTAAGGTGGACCATTTTATGTTGCCCATGTGCGAAGGGTTTATTCATTAGCATTGAATTTTGTCCCCCCCCCCAAAAAAAATATATATATATAAAAAAAAAAAAAATAGTTAAAGTTTTTGTTGAATAACCGATAGCCTAATCTAACAAAACAATTTGCTGAATTCACTAACATATGTTATTATATATTCATATTACAATATACCGTATTTTCTGCACGATAAGGCACTTCAGGGTATAAGGCGCACCTTCAATGAATGGTCTATTTAAAAAACGTTTCCATTTATAGGGCGCACCGCATTATAAGGCGCATAGAATAGAAGCTACAATAGTGGCTGCGGTTGTATTACGCACCCACTTGATGGCGCTACGCTAAAGGGATTACAATACAATACAGCTTTTATTTATACTGTGCTTTCATAACCGCTGCAGCTGTAACAAAGCGCTTCACAGGACATTTAAAATAGTACATCCAAGAAATCAGACTAGTGATCCATATATAAGGCGCAACTTTTGAGAAAATTTAATGCTTGAAGGCGCGGAAAATACAGTACATTATATGATATTATTTGTAGTTTGTCATATGTCTATGTGCTCCGTGATAGGGTGCTGACCAGTCCGGGGTGTACCACATGTTTTACACAGTCAGCTGGGAGATGTTCCTGCTCACCGACAACCCTAATGAGCATAAGCACGAAAGAAAACGAATGGCACATCACAGAACAATATTGTGCTGCACTTTTGATCGCAACATTATTGACACAAACAAGGCAAGCTCGCGCTTCGCGCGAGTGTAGAATAAAAGCAGAGCAACTTCATTCTTGAAGTCACGTGACCATCGAGGTGGATGGTTGAAGGAAAGGTCTGTAGACTAAGCGGCTGCTGGTGGTGAACTAAGCTTGGTTGTTAGCAGCTGTCTCATATCTAGCCTTCACTTTAATAACTCACAATGCTGCGACAACAAATTGAATAGAAGTGAGCAAAAGTCTGTTTATTTCTTACCACCAAAAGCACAACAGATGTGGCATCTGTAAAGCTGGTGATTTAAGTTTAAAGAGAAATGACCATGAACAAATGTGTTGTCATTACACACACAAAATTAAAAAGTTTTCCCCCATCAAAACATGATTTGCGCTAGTTGTGTAAGCCTGTGCTGGATGACAAGCATTTTTCTGATAAGACTCAGCAACAGAAAAACCCAAAACGGGGTAGAGCGCTCAAAATCAGCAAAAATTGAACAAACAAGGTGTTGGAGCCACAAGGACAACAAAGTAACTACGAAATCTCTAAAATATACATACACAGCATACACTGACTTTTAAAAAATACTATATATAATAAAAATGCAACTTTTATTTGACAACTGTTGTTGCAAAGTTACAACTTTTTAAAAAAGCTTTAATATTTTTTCCCCTCAAAACACAAGGGAGTTTAGCTGACAACAATTACATTTGGACTTTTACTATTAATTCATTTTGAGCTTTATAAATTATAAAATTTAAAACTAAACCTTTTTTTAAACGTTTTCCGTATGACCACGTTTGAAATGATTCCTATCAAATGTACCATTTTCATCTGAAAATGTTGTTTTCGAGCGGACTTTTCTGGAAAATGACGTGAGAAAGACAACGAAACAAGTCACATCTGTGGTTGTCCTCTAAAGCGGGAGGGGAACTATCAGCTTAAAATTAACTTCTAGAAAAGTCTGATAGGAGTCGAAAGAACATTTTAATCGTCAATTAATTCACCAGAGTCTTATTATTAGAGGATAACTTCTTATTTCACGAAGTAGCGAGAAACGTTACGCAAATTAATGACGTCTCGCTTGCAGGTCGACACATTGATGTAGCTCCGGTTTGAATAGTCAAACATTTTTTTTATATTTTCTTTGTATGAATACATCAAACGAATAAACTGTTATGGCTAATTCAAACCTTGCTCGTTCTTTTCTTTTTATTTATTTACTTACTTGCAGTGTTTCGAGCTAGCTCCGGTTGGTTTTATCTGCCGCTTGAGTTGAAAATGTACAAAAAGAAATTGAGAAACTGCCGTAAATAGGCGCCATGAGTACACAAACAACGGTTCTGGTAAAACGCCAACTCACTTGGTTGGATGATGGAAATTGATGCGAGCTCACGAAGCTGTGTTCACCGCTTGGAATTTCCGTTTGGACGACGAGCAGCAGCAGCCGACGACACCGCGAGGCTGCCGCTGGTGGTGGTGGTGGTGGTGGTGGTACGCCGCCGACCTACCGGAAAGGTGGCGCTGTCGTGGCGTTCACGGACCGTCAGAGATTCGCCTGAAACCCACAGCTAAAGTTATTTCGCTTGACCGTAGGCAGTCAATCCTTATTAAAAACGCTCAAATTCTCTGTATACCAAGTCGGTCTTTTTACTGTAATTTAAATGTTGTTCTCCCGATGTCCCCTCTAAGTAGGACATCTGACACTTACGTTTACTACGAGGGGTACATAAAGGTAGCACGCCTTTCAGTGTCGACAGATCTTTTGGCGCATCTGCGATGACGCACGAGACGAGGACGCAATGTGAGCCCCTTTAACGTCCCAACGTCGAATGAAGTTGAAAAATCATCATTAAATACATTCACAAACTGACTCCAAATAGTTCCCTGTACAAGCATCGGTAGGTGACCTGCGCCACTTGTGCAACGAGGAAAAGAGACCATTTGGGTCCATACATTTTGTGCAAAGTGAGTACTTAATATTTGAACACTGCAGAAACCAAAATGTGTGGATAACAAACAAGAAAAAGTCAGTTTTACCTACGCGATAAAAATCTGTCAAATTCTACGTTAAGTCACATGGCTGGGAAAGGGTTTCGATTTTTTTTTTTTTAAAGAATAAACTCAATGGTATTCTTTTCCTTCGGAAAATATGTCAAGAGTCTTTGAAGTGACACTCACGTTGCTTTCCGATGTGAAACGAAGGTCGTCCCTGCCGTTTTGGTCGACGGGAGCTCGTCTTGGCAGGCGAGAGCTTTGAAAATGACAAACAGCCTTGAATTACAGCGGACCTCATTGGCGGCTGGAACTGATTAGACCCCAATCAGCTACAAGCGAAATAAAAATCATACACGACTCGTCATTACAAACGTGGCAACCCCTCACCAAAAAAAATATCAAGTATTGCCATTACACTTCCATGTACTACAAAATGAATGCCATAGACATGCATTTATATTGTACTTATCGGTGCAGTTATAGCCTGTGGCCACTAGAGGGTGGCAACCCCCAAGAAAAGAATCACCTCGGTTCGGATTCTCAGGACTTCTTTGTGATTTGTGCTGTCTTTTCGTTTTAGGGAGAGGTGGAACGGTTTCCTGGCGTCGTAAGATGTCCGACATGCTTTCGTAGAAATACCTGAAGTTAAGAATATGTAATACTGTATCACAATTTTCACCCTTTTATGCTACTTTGATGAGGGTGTCCTGTTGGAAAGGATGAAACACTTGTTGCAGTTGATTAAGACAAAAAAAAAAAAAAACAGCTTTGTGAAGTTTTGCTTGAAGACAAAGACTAAAAGCTTTCGTTTGCCCTTAAAATGCTTTCACCAGCGGGCTAAAGTGTATTAGATGCCGTCGATGATTCACAGCATCCCACATTAACTTTGTCAGTTATAATCCATCACCGGGTAATAGTCTGGAATAAATCTCGGGGTAATTGAGATGAATCCCTCATTTCAATGACAAGTCGGCTTTTTTAAGACCCAATTACTACTTTGAGTCGCACATGGTGAAGCTTTGGGGGCTCCTGAGATATGAGATGTTGCAGAGAAGAGAGGAGGAGATGGCGTGGCTCCAAAAAAGCCATGGACGGCTGGGAGTGGATTTATGACAAACGCACACAAGCTTTCATTTGTGCCCGGTCCGGTAATGCATCTCAAGGCCAGAATAGTTCTGCTCAGTGTTTCTTAACTGGATGTTTCTTTAATTATATGTCAGAGGCCATAAAGAGCCAGGACAAATCTGCCCCCCTCCCCTTTCTTGCTTGATGTCAGCACCCTTACTTTACTTGAAATACAAGAAGAGAAAGCTGGAAAAAAAAAAAAGAAAAGTGGATTTATTCATTTCCATACACTCTGTTGTCGCTACGCGGAACGATTCTAACCACATGACACAATCGCTCACTCTCTCACACACACACACACACACACACACACACACAGAGCAAGGAAATCTGTACAAATACTGAAGAAATAATGAATCATACAAGAGAACATGTACATATTCACAAATACGTCATCCCGCTGAATAAATCCGCCTAAACAAAAACCTTGTCCGCGTTGGCTGCTGTGGCTATGACACGCAAGGAATATTTTAGAAATCACAAATGCTGTTGCGGCGCACACTTCACAGTCCCTCTATTCTTGTATTGCCCTTTTTTTTTTTAATATAGCCACTTCATCTTTGGCGGGGAAAAACAAAAAGATATACATGACAAAGTGCTAATGTTACTTTTGCACTGCTCAGCATTATTAGCCTTGGTTTACGGCTCACCTGCCTAAAAAAAACCCCACATCGCCACACTATTTTGTCTTAGTTGGTTGTGTAATGTGCAATGCACACGTTCAGATACGAGTTTAAATCATTCCGTGACCAAACTTGGAACTGAAATCACTTGAATTACAAATCATCTTTCCGCACTGAAATAAAAGGAAATGCCATCAATACACTCAATTAAAAAATGACCATTAAAAAACAAACAAACTGTGTTTTATGTATTGAGAAAAAAAAAATATTGTTCTGAAAATCATGACATAAAAAGAATGGAAGAATTTTTTGGGGTCAAACTTCGCACCAATTGAATGACTATGCGGCTGCCAGCCTGGGCCACCTGGAAACAGTATTTTTTTAAAAGACACACGGAGATACTGTACATGAATGTGTGTACAGTCTAAACTACAGTTCTTCTATGATCCTCGCAGAGGATAAAGAATATGAGTGCAGCTACTATGATAGTGAATGTCCAATTCCCATCCGCGCCCTTTGTGTTCAAATATCGTTTTCCCCAATAGGTTTCGCGTTAGCATTAAGATATCCGAAGAAAGGCTAATCCGTGGAGAAGTCAAAGTCTTTTGTGTTCATATTGGGAGGATTCCAACACTTCCACACCAAAATGTCATTTTTTTTTTTATGTATATTCCAGGCTGAAGGAGTTATAACGTGACTAGAAGAAACCCTAAAGACTGAAATTTTGCTGCCTTGGAGGGGGGGCCCGGGGGGTGGGGGGGGGGGGCAATGCCATTTGGTAGCTAAATATAACAATTCTAATCCCGTAAGGGGGGTTCTTGACTGTCTCAACATTTCTTTGTTTATATCTATGGCCAAGTTTCCAACCCTGTTTTTTCCTAAAAAAAAAAAAAAAAAAAAAAATATTTAATCGGAAATGGAATTCCGACTTCACGATTACATTCGTGTCAATTAGTGATCAGGCGAATACTTGTCGTAGTAGCGCAAAAGCATCAACAGAAAGTAGGCGTTGTGCAGTGGAAAAATGACCATTCGTTGTTTTGGTTTCCTGATGAGCTCATTTGAATTTAACTGAAAGGAAAAAAACGACTTTTTCTTAAATTGCGACTATGCCCTATTAAAGTGAGGGCGGTCATCCACTGGCGCTCAACACGCATTCAGCACACACACACACACACACACACACAAAAAAACCTCAGTAAATTCAGTGCACGCCGTAGCCTCAGCTTAGCTCGAAGCCGGACGATGACTCGATGGCATAGAGCAGCTTGTTCCTCATCTGGTGCTGACTGTAGAACTCGGGCAGCTTGAGCAGGTTCATGCAGGTGCTGGCTGTGGGAAGCCGGTCCAGGTCGGTGCCGCCATTGTGGACGCAGAACGCCGGGTACAGCTCCTTGGATTCAAAAGATTGCTCACAGTCAATGCCTCGTAGACTGAAAGTCAAGTCATCAGTCATTTATTTTCAGGTGAGCATAAACCTGACCTGTAAGGTCCAAACATTTGTAATAAATCTGATGCAGTGATCATTTGACAGTTTGAGCCCTGCGCGATTCCCAGGGACTCGCTGATCAGAAAAGTCCTAAATTTCAAATTCTGAAATGGTCTGCTTCTTCAGTTGCATGCCACAATAACACAAACAACAATATAGATTGATAGTAGGTTTATTTCTTAGAAACAAATGCTGCAAACATGGCAAGAATTCAGGCATGCAAGATTTGCTGAGGAATAGCTTGTGATGTCATGCCATGGTTCAGTCTTTGAGTTGATCAATTCTCCTCTTTACTCTGCTTCCAATGATGCAAGGCTTTCTCAAAGGCAATTTGTCATCGCAAAAAAAAAACATCCGAAGGCCAATCTCGTCTCTCGAGAACGGAAATCTCGTTAAATCCTGCCAGATTCCTGAATGCGAGATCAAAACAACAATGGCGCCGATGGGCAAACTGCGATCGTTGCTGGGAAAAAAAGATTGACCGTAGTTTTTTTTTTGGGGTGGTTTGTTTGTTTTGACGGAGAAATTTGCTTGCGTCCCAAAAACGCACATTATCTGGAACTGTGCGTCGGGCGGGAAAATGATGCGTCTAGGACTGCTGGGCTGATGATCATTTTGTAACATGGATTCATTTGTTTAAAAAAAAAAATACACTCAACGAAGACCTAAAAACAAAATAAAATGGCATGTGAAATCGCAATGTCGAGGGGAAAAAAAATGGGAACGTAATTATTATCAGTTCTGTGCCCCCGCTACATTGATCACTGTACAAAGTATACATTTAGGAAGGAGAACGCACTTTAACCTCGCGGGGAATGCTCATTTCTTCATTTTTTTTTTCCTTCCTCATCTGCCGACTGTGACATTGAGCCTTTCCATCACGAGCGAGCAGCCGCGATTTCCTCGCCGCTCTTTCAAGTCAGCAAATACCCCATCATCCCGATTAAATGGCTCTTCGGGGGCTCAACCGCGACGACCCCATTTTGCCGTCAATTACCGTATTAAACTATCGTTGCTTATTGAGAACGCGTCGTTACGGCGGCGATCGTTCCCAAGGAGAGGGTCAGGAGGAAGGAAAAAAAAAAAAAAGGTGCCGTTTCCATCATCTTTTTGAAATGGCTCGGCCTGACAGCACCTATATCTCCGCTAATGAATCCCGGGCTCCTTTCACGACAGCTAATTAAGGCGGAGCCGCTTCCAGCCGGGGGGGCCGGGTCAGGGGGTCGCCCCCGCCGACCACAAATTAACACCCGTAAGAGGGAGGATCGCCCACTCGTGCTGGCCAAAGTCAAATGGATTAAAAAAGGAGGAGGCGACCGAAAGGTAACGGCAGGGATTTCTTTTTTTTTTTAAAGAGTTTGGGTCCTTTCCGTGCTCCCGCAGGACAACCGTAAAGTTTGAGAACGCTAATGAGACCAATAAAAAGGATACAATCCCAATGGACGGCGGTTGATACTTCCCAAAGCGTTCCGGCTCAAGGCCCCAATTAGAAACGCCTTCGTGCAAAGTGCTCGGCACGTTTTATGACACTGCGACCACTGATTTAGTTTCGTGGACCATCCGGGGTTAATCAAGTACTTCAATGTGGCTTCTTTCAATTTCAGTGAGCTCTGGTTAAAAGCATCAAAATAGTAAGCATTTTCAATCATCTTGCTTTTGTCCAAAAATCATCAAGATGTGTTTTTTTCTTCAGACAAAATACAAATGATGTATAGTATGTACAGCGGTACCTCGACTTGTGAAATGAGTTGGTTCTGGGAGAAATGTTATAAGTTGAGACGTGTTTTCCATGTAGATGCCCTAATCCGTTCCAAGCACCCCCAAAATTCAGACACAAATGTTTTATAATGCATCAAAATGCATCAAAAGACACATGTTACAATTAGATTATTGAGCCAATGGGATGCCAGGAAGAGTCTAGGTAATAGCCAATGGCAGAGCAGCTACAAGTATGTTGCGCTTCAGGAAACTCAGAGCTAAGAGTAGCAGGCCACACTATATTTGGACCTTTCGCATCTTGAAATTTCTTTGACAACAAGAGGCAATATTTTCCTGTTGAGGCGTTTTGTAACTTAAACATTTCGTATGAACAGACATTCGCTAAGTAGAGGTACCACGATACCAGTTTAATGAGTTCAGAGACCCTGCTAACGGGAAGATGCATTTATCGTGGTCTCGTGCCATTTCGTCTTAGAACAGGAATAGGACATTTCAAAACGGAATTCAGCGTTTTAAACTCTCTTGCATATAACAATAAATAAATGGCATTTTCTCATCAAGACCACAAACATACTGAATCAAAAGTCGACATGAAAACTCACACGCGACAATAAAAATCTAATGCAAGCTTTAAAAATGAAAGTTGGTATAAAAGCATTACAGAAACACCAAACAACGACTTTGGATATGACAAATTCTTTTGAATTAGGGCAGCAGTAGCATTAGCCCTACAACTCAAGTTCAGTTTGATAATGACTTTCAAAAAAAGACAAGAGAATATTTGTCAAGACGGAGCTGAGCAAGGTCGCGACCTGGGGCCTGATAAGACTTGAATCGCTTATCAGACCCGTCGTATCCGCCGTGTCCGCTTTCAAAAAGTCATCTCCTTATTTGCATTACAAACACATCAAAGCCACGTTGCCACTTAAGAGGGCGCTCGAGTTTGGCGTGGTGGTCTTTGTGTATATTTCACATCCTGTAAGCCCTATTTTTTTTTTTTTTTTTGCTTCCACCTGTCAAAACTGTGACTTTTTCGTCGAGAATGAGAAAGGAGGTCCAAACCTTAAAGCCGAGCAGAGGGGGTCTGGAGCAGCTGGTGACGAACTTGAGCAGCTTGCGCTTCTCCTCGTCTGTGAAGCCTTCCACCACCTCCCAGAAGATCTGAATGACAGGGTGGGTGGCCGTGTAGCCCCCTGCGGAGATGCCAAAATTGGAGCGCCGTGCTTTTGATTCTCTCCCCTTTCATCTATAACGCCTTCAAATAACGAGGTGTACGCAGGAATAGTTGTGACGATAGTTATGCTTGTCCATGTTTTATGCCATGTGCGCCGTTATATTAGTTTTGTTCCGTTAACTGTTCTGTAAAGCACAATATCAATAACTTCAACAAATTGTTGATAAAAATATGATGAAATAACGCAACAAGACAATGAAATGGTCACATACACTTGTATGGTGTACTGCGTCACAGTTACGAGGGGAACGCTGTTGCCAGCAATTAAATCACGTTTGACAACCCTGGACTATGTTGAAAATTATATGATTAAAATATTATTTAAAATTGTGATGCATTGAAATCAATCTAAAAATATTTTGCCTGTGTCTTCTCTGTATTTTTTTAAAAACATTTTCCATAAATAAAAAAATACACATTTAAAAAATAATCAACTTCACGATGTCCGTTAAAGTATTAATAAATCAAGTGCCATTTTTTTATATGATATTTTTTTCTGTTCCAGATGGAGTGTCATGTCTAATACTGATGAGATGACTTTTTACGCCAAACGGATTATTTTTGAAAATATATTCATGCTTTTATATATTTTTTTTCTTTCTTTTAAATAAAACTGACTTTTAGCCATGGCAGAAGTTTGCACGAATATTGTGCAACTTACCCTTGTCTTCTTGAACCACAAAACAAAGCTAGATATATATTTTTAAATCAATGAACATGCTATTGGGGAAAAAATGTCTTTAATCTTTTTTTTTTTTGTCGATAGTGGAGTTTTGCATAGATGCAGTGAAATGTCCTGTACTTGAAAAATAACAATAAAATATGAGGTTAATTGGTTAATATGTGATCGGTGAATGGCAAATTCATTTGTTTAAAAAACAAAATTGTGAATCATAATATTTTTGACACTGGTCCAACTTGGGAGAAAAATAGGAAGAAAATGTGCCAAAATAGCAGGCTACAATTGTAACACACCAAATGATGGTCACAAATGAAAATCCACACAAAGAGAATCCGCAACACCTGAACAGTAAAGTAGCCAGGGAACGCTGGAATTGGTCAACGACACAAATTGAGCATTATTTCTTCCATCTTACCTGAGTAATTGGTGAACTTTTTCAGGTCATCAAGACAAATTGGCACGTGGGCACCAGATATCAGCACCTGTTGAAACAAAACAAAACCAAACAAAAAGAGTTCCACTTGGCCACGTTGCTTGGCGGCATTGACACAAGGCAATCCCCTTGACGTTTCAGCCACCTGGATCTCCTGTTGGTCGAACATGCGCAGCCACTCCAAGTTGACCACGTTGGCCAGGCCCTGCCTGAAGGCCAGGCAGTGCGGCCGGATCTGCTTGTTGAGCCGGTAGTCGGCCACCAGGTGGATGTACGCGATGCGGTTGGCCGTGGTGACGGGAATGTCCTTCCCGCCTTGCTTGAGCTCCACCACCTGCACGCAGATTTGTGTGCCATTTCATCAGCAACCAAAATAATTCGTGTTAAAAAAAAAAAGACTTCATTGTACTTCCAGGACAAATGACTACTTTCCTATTGGCTAAGCTTGGGCACCATCTTGTGGCATCTAGGCACAAAAACAACATGAACTCATGAATAGCGAACCGTGACGAAAGAAAGAGAGGTCGGCGGCTATCGCGCGAGGCGGATGGAACTCAATCACGGAGAGGTCATTAAAACGTTATCCTGGAGCACTCTGATTAAAGGTGTCCCCACCACCCCCACCCCCATCGCCCCGCCCCCGTGTCGAGTGCCCGCGGTTAAGTGCTCGGCTAAATATAGCGCAGCCAATGAACATCTGCTCCCATACAATTTGGCCCCGAGCTCTCTTTTCATTAGCTTTAGAGCAGTTAGCGCTTGATAAAACGTGCTCACGGCGGTTCATAAAGGCCAGTTTATGATGACATCATAACGTCTGCGGGGAGGACGAGAACAACCGACGGCCGACGCTGTGCTTTATACAAGAGTCTTCCGCCGCTAAATAGCGCATCGAGTTTGACAGTGCTTGTAATAGGCGCGGGTTTGAACGGGGCGATTAAGCACATGGAGAAATTGTGAGGTGTGCGGTTGAAGCGCAAATGTATTTGGACGGGTCGAAATGAAGAGTAATGGGAGTTTTTGTTTGTTTTTTGAATGGGTGTAGGCTCAAGGGGAAAAAAGGTAAGTGAGTAAAATAGTTTGAAAGATCATCCTCTTGAGGAAATACAAAAAAAAAAAACAAAATCAGCTGATGCCTATTCCAATCTTTGGCAGAGTAGAATTCTGCTAACTGATCAATAGGCCAATAGAAGAATAATATATAGATAATAAATAAATGAACTTTTGTACCGTGAGGTTTACCACAGTGCTTTACAAAAAATTGCCCTCAAGTATTTAGAACACCGAGAAAAAGTGGGGTTGAAATGGAAAGTGTTCATGTGTATAAAACAAACAAAAACCCCAAAAATCAGAAGGAAAAAAAAACATATTATATATATATATATATATATACCGTATTTTCACGACCATTCGGCGCACCGTGTTGTTGGGCACGCCCACCCTTCACTCATTGGCAGACTTCGGCATGCCTGACGTCACTTACGCCCGCCTTTTAAGCTATATAAACAGCGTGTCGGCCAGAAGCGCGCTCAGTATTTGGAACTATATATATATATATATATATATATATATATATATATATATATATATATATATATATATATATATATATATATATATATATATATATATATATTGTGTGTGTGTGTATGTGTGTGAATGATGTTGCATTACTTTAAAAGTTTTAAAGGGCTACCTTGGAAAAGGAGTTTATCATGATTCAATTTTAAGTCCAGACCACAATTTGGAGAAAAAAAAATAATAATTCCGTGTGTTTGGGTGAAAGCGATGCGCCAGCTCAAATGAAAGAAGCGTTTCCAAGCTCAAAAACGTGATGGCGTTGAGGTCTTTACAAAAAAAGAAATCAAATCCCCCTTCACATGAAACCACAAACTAAGGGAGACACTTCAACTCCAAATCTTGATGTCTGTCTGAATAATTCCGGCCTTATGTGTGCATATCAAGAGAAAAAAAAATGCGTTTTTCATGTTCTTATTTCTCTTGTGAGCGAGACACTTTGGGCAGGTTATTAACTCACCAGTCAGACATTACACCAGAGTTGAATCAGGGCCTCTCTGACGTGGTCCCAAACAAAAAACGGATCGTGATAAGATTCACAAGACTGTTTAGTCAGATTATACAGGAATGAAAGTTGTTGCTCCGATTTTTTTGGCTCTGGGCGGCAGAGAGCGCGATTATTTGCTAATGTAGAAGAATTACGGCTCTTATCTGGCCGTTTGCTATCTCGCCGGGGTGCAAACGGAGGGCAGGCTGCTCCCGGGTGTGTGCCTAATCTTCCGCAAATTGTCCCCCCTTCCCCCCCCCCCATCGTGTTTGCCGAGGTAGCATTGCGACTCGGCCATTTTCAGGCGCTGTTTGACGAGAGCTAATAAGACGCATTAAAGGCGCAGAGTAAACAGTCCGAGGCTGGATCTCTTAGCATCGGGAGCGAGACGTGCCTCGGAGATGCCGGTTGCCTCTGTCAGGCGTGCTGAGATCATTTCGAGAGGAGGTGGTGCAAGGTGTGGTGGGGGTGGGGGAGGGGGGGGGACAACAGGATGGCTGTGTGTGTTCTTGCCAATGACGCCGAAAAAGCGCTCAAACACACAGAAAATTCATTTTTAATGGTATCGAAATGTGACTTTGTGAACTCTCTTTCACAAATTCACCTGTATTTTTTTTTCCCTGTGGAACATAACCTTGGATATTTGCTGACAAAAACATTTTTTGTGCTCTGTCTATAATGCCCAGAAGATGGCACCAAAGCACCACTTCACAGGAAATTAGTAATTGAGCATATTCCCAACACACACTGAGAAAACGTTGATAATTAGGATGAGGGCCCGACCGATTTAACTGGCCTATATTAGCTCTTTTCCGATGTAATTTTTTTTTCTTACACATTAGCCCTTTGAGGGACAGCGGTTACTACAGTGGACAGCTTATCATGTTATCGGGTGACAGGTCAACACAAAAAAAAGAATAAAATAAAAAATTGAAGAACACAATAATGGGATTTTTGCTGATATATGTGCCAATGGACCAAAAACAAAGTTATTTGATCGGTTATATCTATTTTAAATAATCGTCTGGTTAAATCGCTGATCAGAATTTTGCAAATTTCGGAATCCGCATCGGTCAGTCCCGAACATACACCGTATCGCGCGTGTGCCGCGAAGAACATTTTGATCAAGTGACATTTATGGCCACCTGCAAAAAGATGCAATTTCTAGATGAAGGAAATGTGTCACCTGAGCCTCTCCCAGATCGTTGTTGACCACGGTGAAGTTGAGACCCAGCTCCTCCACGTCGCCCTCGTAGCTCTTGAGGAAAAGAAGATTGCGGTACATCTCCGGGTCCAGAGAGGCCAAGTGGTGGATGTCCACGTCGGCGCTGGTGCCCAGCAGCTTGGACAGGAAGAAACTGGCAAAGGGCAACTCCACCAGCATGTTTTCATACAGAGCCTGGGGAGCCAAATCACACATCCAGTTTCAGAAACACAAATCCTGATTATTTCTGCATTTTTTTTTTTTTGGGGGTCTAGACGGAATATAAATGTGACCTTTTTATGTGTCTGCAGCGGTTGAGAGCAAATATAACAGTACTTTTTTTTTTTTAATCAGTCCAATTTGGCAGTGTTGTTCACAACACTTCTCTTGAAGATGTCAAATTTAGAAGACATGATCACTTTACAGGGACTTGAAAAAAATAATAATTAAAAATAAAACATTGCTGGTCTTGTGAGGTGAGTGCTGACTGATGTTTCACACTACCCCAAAAAAAAAAAAACAAAACAAAACACTTTCGAAGGCTCAATTTCAAAGTCCCAACGGATTCAAAACAGATGGCGCAAAATATCAAATCTCCACGACTTTTTCGGTGCGAAGATCGTAAATCTGCTGGCGCAACGAGCGTGACGGCGAGCACAACACAATCCATCCGAAGCGCGCCTGGCTTCCGCCCAGGCCATCCGAAACTTTTATAAATGCCAATTCTCACCTTGACCTGAGACACCATTAAGAAGCGGCGGTGGGCAGGCGACTCATTAAAAAAAAAAAAAAAACCCCACCAAAGCTAATGTAGTGGAATTGTCCCCCCAAAAAAGGGAGCCCATCAGAGATGCTAAAATATGCGTCTCTTTATAAATGATGGCGCTAAAACCCTGACCGCATCAGCTAAATGGATTATAAATCTAGACGATTTCCATAATGCATGAATCTTAAACACACAGGCGCCGAGTTGTAAATCATGGCTACCTTTTTTTCCCAAACACGGGTTAATTGCGCAACTTCAAACATTGTCTATTTTGTATGCAACAAAATAATCCACTTAGTATTTCGGCAGTGGCGAGCGCTCGTTGAGGACCATATGTGCCGCGTGGCCCCTTGAAAGCCATCAATAACACTCGTGCCGGGAAGAGGCTAAGTTTATGGATGGGAAAAGGAAGGGAAAAAAACTCATTGCATCCCCCCCCTCCCTCCCCCTGACGCCACTTACTTTATTCACGAGTGTTTATTGCCAGAAATTGTGCCAAAATGACTTGGAGACGTTAAGAATTAATTATTATGCCCCCCCCCCGGAGGGAGTTTTAATATAAGTGAGTGCAGTGGCAGCGCAATTAACGCAGATCGAGGCACCATCAGGTGGAATAAACGGCAACAACATTGCAGGTGCATTCGCTTGGCTGCCAAATAAATGGCTTCATTTACAACATTAGAGATCAATAAAATTAGAATGCCTTTAAAAGGCATCAGCATCTGTCAAAGGGTGGTGGTGGGGGGAGGGGGGGGGGCTGCCTACATAGCTCGGTGCATTCACCTTCACGGCTTGGGAGCAAAAAAAAAAAAGTTGAAGAAGCGCATTCCAATACAATTTTGGTTTTTTTTAAATGAGTAGTAGCATGTTGTGCGCGTGTGTGTGTGTGTGTGTGTGTGTGTGTTTTAGAAGCAGCACCTGTTTTATCATGACAGTGCACGCAATTGACACCCTCTCGAAAAAGATTGATACTGTGCCACAAGATGGCGGCAATGCGATACCGCAATTGCTTCGGGATGAGCGCAAAAACACACCCCAAAAAGTTTTTTCCGTGGCTAATGAAGAAGAGGTACAAAGAAACAAACAGACAAACAAAAAAATGGAGAGATTTGTGATTGGCAAAAGTAGGAACGTGCAGAGGTTGACCACACCACAAAATCTCGACTCATTTCCGATAGCCTGTCTGTGGCGTTTGCGTCTAGGCACATGCCAACGCAAGGCAGCTTTATTTCTATCCAAATATAACTACAATGGGCGGCCCGATGGTCGAGCAGTTAGCGCGTCGACCTCGCAGTGCAGAGGTACCGGTTTCGATTCCGGCTCCAGCCTCCCTGTGTGCAATTTGCATGTTCTCCCCGGGCTTGCGTGGGTTTTCTCCAGGTACTCCAGTTTCCTCCCACATTCCCAAAACATGCCTGGCACTCCAAATTGTTCCTCGGTGTGAGTGTGAGCACGGATGGTTGTTTGTCTGTGTGTGTCCCTGCGATTGGCTGGCAAGCGGTTCAGGGTGTCCCCCGCCTACTGCCCCAAGACAGCTAATGCAAATCGGAAAATGGACGGCTGGATGGATGACTACAATGTTGTGTTTTATGTGCTCTCTTATGTGTTCTCATTGCTTTGTTACAGCCCACAGCGGTTGCAAAGGCTCTACCTAAATAAAGCTGTATTGTATTGTATTCCCTTTAGCAGAGCACCATCTAGCGGATGCATATCGCAACCGCAGCCACTATTGTCGCTTCTATTCTATGCGCCTTATAATGCAATGTGCCCGATACATGAACAGTTTTAAAATGAGGCATTCATTGAAGGTGAGCCTTATACTCTGAGGCGCCTTATAGTGCTGAAAATACGGTAGCTCGCATGCTCAAAAAGTGTGGGCGCCCCTGGCATAAAGAGGGAGAACAAATTCAGAAAGGTTTAAGAGTGTTTTCATCAATGTAAATATGTTTAAAAGCATTCTGGGATTGGACTACATCTAATTAAGACTGTATTAAAAAAAATTGGTGCCTCAGATTTGGCTCGTCTGCGGGTTGTTCCGGAACGTAGCAACCCCCCGTAATAACCGGGGGTTTCACTGGCACCTGTTTTCATGTTTGCGCCTTAAATCTTCCCGCCCGTCACTCGGGTCGACAAGTGAGGAAGAAGGATGACGAGCAGCCAGCGCTTGCGATGCTCAATCCCATTTGGGTGAGTACCCCCACCAGACAAGCCACTCGCGCCTGTAATGCATCACCTCCCCGCAACAATGGCACGCCTCCGACATTAACCCTTGTGCAGTATCTGTCCCAAATTTGGACATTTTTGGACAGTCAGACAGTTGTACACACAGCCAGAGTGTGAAAAATAACCCTAAAGCTGAAATTTCCATAGGATGTCAGGGGTCAAAGTTCAAAATGACAGCAAGCTGTTTTTGAACATTGCAGTTGGTATATATGACATTGTAACAAATTTGGAATACCTTGATAGTAGAAATCCCAAATTTGGCATATTGACGCCCATTATAAATTCAAATTTCCAATAGACTGTAAAACTGGTGTTTTATCGCGCATTTTTCTCAATTTCTGCACAAATCACATCACCGGGGCTCACCAATACTATCAAAGCTTGAGAATTGTGGTAGTGAGTTTTACCTCACTCTCCACGAGATGGCGCTTTAGCCTAAGATATCATCTTCGTGCCGACTCTTTACGTCATTGAGAGTACTTCCAGTTCGTCATTTTCATTCGAATAAACGTGTAGTTTGTTGCGAGAGGTCTATTTGCATCTATGTGTGTGGATATGATCGCTTGTGCACGCTACATAGAACAGTACTGAGCAAAGACATCGAAGCAGTATTTTTCCGCCATTTTGTGCACATTTGAATGTGAGGTCGCACGCGTCTCTTGCAGAGACGTCACCCAGACAGACTCAACTTCCTGGTGTCACCTCTTAAGATGTCCCACCCGCGTATGTTGCATATAAATTACATTGGTTTGCACGCACGCCGCGCACGCCGCAAAACAATGTAATGCAGTTTGTAGAGTATTGCTAGCTGGGTGTTTTTTGGAAAATCAGGTGTTATTTTTTGAAAATCGACTTTTGAATTGGTCAAACTGTTATGCAATGCACGCCCGGCCGTGTGGGCTCGTAATGAACGTGACGCGGCTACGCGCGCTCACGTGAACGCGCTCAGCACAGGCGAAACAGCCACGTTTTAGGAGTGTACTTACGGCCATTTGAAATGATGGGCTCATCAGTCTTTTTCTCGTCTTCACGCCAGTAGATCGCGCACTCACAATGTGCATTTTTGCACGGGCATGCCCAGTGCCCTGATTGATTGGCATTATTGGCTTGTTTGAGGGTGCAGCACGCAAGAAACTCAACGCGTAACGATAGTTACTGGCTGGACGTTGTTTTGAAAATCAAGTGTTATTTTTTGAGAATCGACTTTTACATTTATCGAGCGGTTCAGAAGATGAATGAATGAATGAGTTTTACATTTGTTTATGCACGTAAACACACCAACACTGCAACTGCAGCTGCACAGCAGCCCGTGCAGCAGCTGCAGGAAGAGGACATGCGAGAAAAAGAAAGCAATACGTATAGCTTTTGCGTAAAAACCGCTTCATGCTTGAATTATTGTGGCAGATGTGGAAAGGCCAATCCGCCACAAACACACTACAACCATTTGTTCTGATTGTAAAAAAAAAAAAAAGTTTTGTGTTTGTTTTTCGCTTTTGTTATCAAGTTTGCATATTAGTTGCTGGTTGTTTTGTTTGTTTGTTATAAAGTATGTTACTTCAACATTTTTCATAGTTTTTGTGACTTTTATACTTTTTCAAGGTTCTAATTACCATGTACAACATTTTTTCACTCTGATATCTATATAAACGCTTATACACAATATTGGACACATAGAGTTAGAGTTACTTATATAGAGTCATAACCCAATACTCATTTTGTTATTCAAGAAAAAGTAATGCAAACTATATATGTATGGCTAGATCTAATGCCACTGAACATTTTGAAAGTGAAAAAATTCAAAAGTGAAAAAGTTGTCACACCTCAAAGCACAACCCAATTTGGGACAAATATGTTTGATGTCACATTTTTTTAAATGGCCATTACAGAAAAAAACAGGCATGAAATACAATTCTGTTCCTGCGGTTTGGTGACATATTCAAGGCTCTATTTATGTCATATGCAAGATTTGGACTGGGTGGGTTTTTATTTACATATGCAGCATAGTGACTATGTGATTGACACACTCCTGCTGCTGCGGCTCATAGAGGGCGCCAAATATAAATAAAGAAATAAATAATGATATGTATGTCTTGGCCTGATGCCACTGAACATTTTGAAAGTTGAAAGTGAAAAAATTCAAAAGTGAAAAAGTTGTCACACCTCAAAGCGCAACCCAATTTGGGACAAATATGTTTGATGTCACATGTTTTTAAAATGGCCATTACAGAAAAAAACAGGCATGAAATACAATTCTGTTCCTGCGGTTTGGTGACATATTCAAGGCTCTATTTATGTCATATGCAAGATTTGGACTGGGTGGGTTTTTATTGACATATGCAGCATAGTGACTGTGTGATTGACACACTCCTGCTGCTGCGACTCATAGAGGGCGCCAAATATAAATAAATAAATAAATAATGATATGTATGTCTTGGCCTGATGCCACTGAACATTTTGAAAGTTGAAAGTGAAAAAATTCAAAAGTGAAAAAGTTGTCACACCTCAAAGCGCAACCCAATTTGGGACAAATATGTTTGATGTCACATTTTTTTAAAAATGGCCATTACAGAAAAAACAGGCATGAAATACAATTCTGTTCCTGCGGTTTGGTGACATATTCAAGGCTCTATTTATGTCATATGCAAGATTTGGACTGGGTGTTTTTTTATTTACATATGCAGCATAGTGACTGTGTGATTGACACACTCCTGCTGCTGTGGCTCATAGAGGGCGCCAAATATAAATAAATAAATAAATAATGATATGTATGTCTTGGCCTGATGCCACTGAACATTTTGAAAGTTGAAAGTGAAAAAAATTCAAAAGTGAAAAAGTTGTCACACCTCAAAGCGCAACCCAATTTGGGACAAATATGTTTGATGTCACATTTTTTAAAAATGGCCATTACAGAAAAAACAGGCATGAAATACAATTCTGTTCCTGCGGTTTGGTGACATATTCAAGGCTCTATTTATGTCATATGCAAGATTTGGACTGGGTGTTTTTTTTTATTTACATATGCAGCATAGTGACTGTGTGATTGACACACTCCTGCTGCTGTGGCTCATAGAGGGCGCCAAATATAAATAAATAAATAAATAATGATATGTATGTCTTGGCCTGATGCCACTGAACATTTTGAAAGTTGAAAGTGAAAAAAAATTCAAAAGTGAAAAAAGTTGTCACACCTCAAAGCGCAACCCAATTTGGGACAAATACTGAGAACGTGACAAACTGTATTACTGCACAAGGGTTAATTAACTATATTAATCTCCCGTGTCCTTTGAGCCGCGCCGGTGATGCAATCCCAATCTATATAAAGGCTTTGCCTTTTATCCCGACCACTAAACAAATACCGACGGGCCCCGCTCAAAATGGCCGCTCAGACGTCCATTTTTATGGAGAGTGGGAGGAACTTGAAGTCGGGTTAATTGAAAGTCAAACCCACATTTATTTCCACAAGCATTAGCGTTGGCGTATGAGAGGAGTGGCGGGGGTAGTTGGAGAGAATACACAAAATTGATGCTCTGATAAGTGCCTTTTATATTTACCTAAACCGGTAATCGCGCCTAATTTCACAACTTTCCTTCATGTGATCGCATTTCTCGGAAAAAAAAAAAAAAGATCTGGAGGGGAGTCTTATTTTTCCCCTGCAGGACCGGCCTTTCACTAACTTTTAAAGACATGCAAACTTGAACTTCATGAGTTAGTGCAGCATCTGCACACCACACAAATTTCGGGCTTTTATTCATTCGGCTTTTTGAAGAGGAGTTCTCATCGTAATTTACTGCATGTAAGAAAGTGCATTTCGAACATGGGTCTTTTTGCAGTAAAAAACAAAAAAACAAAAAGTTGTCTGTAAAGGAGAAAGCTGGCTGTTCGTGACTGTAAACCAAATCAAAAGGCTATTAGCACATGCTTTCAGCGCTTATTTATGCGCCCGGTCTATGCCGGCGCGCTGATTTAGGACCGGTCAAAACAGCGACGGCTACACAAACACGAGAATGGGAATCATCGGCTAATGGAAACCAGCCCCTAAATGGAGAAGCGACCTCTTGTTCGTCATGTACGTCATTCGTCTCGGTTGCCGATGAGCGTCCTCCGGCATGGAAGCTATTCTGATCAACTAGCGCACGCATTAAAGGATGATTTAAAACATTTTGGCTGGAGCCTAGGATACAAAAACATCAAATAAAATGCAGGCAAACAATCAGGCTCCACTTCCCTCTGACTTTTTGTCGAAAGATATCAATTACGACAAGTTCTCCAAACACTGCAGTTTCTAGAATTAACAGCATGGGCGGCCTTGGCAATGATTGAAATTTCACAGCGGTTCTTAAATCGGGCTTCTGCAAGTTCTCTGGATAGACAACAGCTCATACGGCTTTCATACAACCCGAATTTTCGAAGCCACGCGCTTGCCTTCCTTCACACCCGCAGTCTGGGAATCCCGAAACGTTGCAAGCCGCCCGTCCAAATTGAGACCGGATGTTTGAGGACTCACCTTCCCCAGGATCCTGCCGAGGAAGTAGTAGTGTCGCGTGAAGGACTCCCCCACCAGTGTCTCGGCGGCGGGGTTGGGATACAGCAGGCCCTCGTTGGTGGTCTTGAAAACCCCCTGGTTGGGGTTGAACCCGGACTTCAGGAGCTCGTTGAGGAACTCGCGGAAGATCCCGCCGCCGTCGATACCCGCCTCGTCCAGACCGTGGGCGTTCAGCAGGTGCACTCGGATCCTTTTCTTCAAGTCTGGTTCTAATTTTAGCGATTACAAGCAATGATGGACAGTGACTTGAAACAGACTGCAAGGGAGAATAATCTTGGCCAATGAACCACATGCTGCGGCACTAAAAGATGTGATTGTCGAATCGCATCCGGCACGCAGGCTGATCTGGAAAATGTTCCGTTACGATATCCATCCGTCCATCTTCGACGGCACTTGTCCTCATGAAGGTCACTCTGTGGGCTGGAGCCCCCGCCAGCTGTTTTTTTGTGGGTGTGCAGCCTTGACTGGGTGTCAGCCAATCACAACGCACATACAGTGGTACCTCTACTTACAAACGACTCTTCATCAAGTTAGGAAATGCCTCAACAGGAAAATAGTGCCTCTTGTTATGAAAGAAATTTCAAGATACGAAAGGTCAGAATACAGTATGGGCTGCTACTCGCAGCTCAGAGTTTCCTGAAGGCAACAGACTTGTAGCTGCTCTGCCATTGGCTATTAGCGAGCATCATCCCGGCATCCCATTGGCTAAGAGGGACCTCTACCGTATGTGTCAATGTGTGTAGATAGAGCGATATGTGTTTATGCGGCGCCCTCGTCATTCGCCCAGAAGGTTTTACGATAGTTTGACGTAAATGTGAATCACCCAGAAAAGGTGTTGAGCAGTCGGGCGATCGCTCACACTATGCAGATGTTTACCTTGGACATTTTCAAAGCATCGTTAAAAGCAGACAAAAGCAAACGTCCTTGGATCAGTTCTTGACAAAACGCCAGGCAAAAACCACTTCTGAGAGAGAACACGAGCTAAAGAGGGCAAAAAAACCCAACGAGGATGCAGTTAAAAGTGAATGACCATCATTTTGATTCTTTATTCTTTGTTTTTTACATTATGCACAGCTTTTATTTTGCAAAAATGTAATTGTAATGTGTATTTGTTCCATATTTTGATGCATTATTATGCATCATAAAACATTTGTGTCTGAATTTTGGGGGACTTGGAATGGATTAGGGCATTTACATGGAAAACGCGTCTCGACTTACAACATTTTCTAGTTCCGAAATTTCTTCCAGAACCAAATAATAAGTAGAGGTACCACTGTATCGCGAAACAGAAACACTTGCATTTGCACGTTGGACAATTTGATCTTCGGTGAAACGAAGGCGTGTTTTTGGAATGTGGAAGGAATCTGGAATAGCCTGATGCCACATAGGAAGGCTTGAGCCAGGATTCCAACTCTGAGGCGCAGGTGGTAACCACTAGGCCACCACACTCCTTCACAATATACAACATCAAATATGCAAATAAAATACATATTTTTACACTGAACATGCCCCCCCCGACCCCCACACATTTCTTTTTCACAAACCCTTCCAGTGCCAGCACGTGTGTGCCGCAGGATATTCTAATCAACGTCCATAAATGGTCATCTTTCAGAATCATTAAGGCAAGTCTGTAAATCGGGTCGCAATAATTTATAGACGCATAAATGATATAGATCGTGCCTTCAAGCTCACTACTCTTTTTAATCAGAGTGAAGGGGTGGGGGGCGGCTCGGGTGGCCTTTTCAATTGAAAACACAAAAGAGGTGACTTAAAAGAATTGATTCCGCCTTTTATGCCTTCCATTAGAATAATCGCAAAGCACGATTATGCGTGCCGCACTTGAAATACAAGATGCGGCGCAGTGAGGGGGGGGGGGGGGCAACTAACCTTGATTTTTACCTCGATCCTCCATATAAAGATTTTATCGGGCCGAACAAGAGTTTTCGAAAGAGTGTGAATGTTTACAGCGCTGCGGTTGCACCGTCAGACGGGATTCGAAGCAACACTTTTCACCTTGTCGTAGGCGGCAAAGATGGAGGGGATAGTAATGATAAGAATTGGAATACGGTCATACCGTTTTCCGGCGAGAGTTTGTCGTAGGCGTCTTCGTAGATGTAGTTCCGTCGGATGGTGACGACGATGCCGTTGGAGAAGGGCCCGTCCCCCTGTACGTCTCGCTTGTCGGCGTAGATTAACCTCTGGAAAATCTAAAGCGCCACATTGGAACCTTTAATCACCACCACTGTACGTGGCATCTTCAAAATTAGAACAACACAGAAAAGGTTCATCCTCAAAATGGGACACCAATTTGATTTTAAGAAAGGCCATTTTGCTGAAATTTAGGATTTCACCAAATGTGGGCGCTAGATTAAATCCAAACAGCGTCATGCACTTAAAAGTTACTTTTACGACCGCTCAATTCAAAATTGTCTTGTCAGCTGGCTCCACACATGAGGGCATTTTGAAGACCTTTGGATAACAGCTTTAGAATGATTTTGCGTCTTATTTTCTGGTGCGTTTCAGCCATTTGGTTTTTTTTTTGCCTTTGGGAATTGATAGCAGCTTTTTTCCGCATCGTCCGAAACAAGCGTCATGGGGGGGTAGCGTGCTTGTTACCTTGACTCGCTCCTCAAAGGGAACAACAAAAGGGAGCTCGGTGAGGATGGCCAGATGTCTTTCCTCCGACACGGACAGCTGTGGCGGCTCAGAGCCCACTGGAAGGAGAGGAAGGAAGGGGAAGATACAGAAGTCTGACACTGAAATCAACTTTCACACGGCCCCATAAAAGTTACCTTCTCCTTCAGGTGTTTCAAAAGAATTGAAGGAAAATTACCCCTCCCCCCAAAAAAATGAATAACCTTTTCTTTTTTAATTAAAAAAATTGGCAAATAATAATTTTGCTGTGCTTCTGTGCTGCAGAACGTGACACCGCGACTGTATGTCATTTCACAGTTCTTGAAAAATATAAGACATGACAAATTGACCAGGCGTCCGAAGTTTGCCACCCTTGACCAAAGCATCGGTGGCAAATGTCAGCACAGCAAAACAGACAAACCAAAAAACTGCATAGATTTTTTTTTTATATACAGTATGTAACAAATACAAAAGTCAGCTCACTGAGGTATGAGGAGGAAATTCATTGAGTGTGTGTATATATATATATATATATATATATATATATATATATATATATACACACACACACACACACATACATACATATGTATGTGTGTGTGTGTATATAGTCAATGCAGCAAAACAAAAAATGAGGAAAAATAGTTCTATATTTTGTGGGAAAAAATCTCTACATTTTGTTATTATTTTAGTAAAATATGCAGTATGTTTTTTTTTTTTTTAAACTAAAATAACGCATTATAAGGGGCGGCCCGGTGGTCGACTAGTTAGCGCGTCCACCTTACAGTGCAGAGGTCGTGGGTTCGATCCTGGCTCCGGCCTTTCTGTGTGGAGTTTGCATGTTCTCTCCGTGCCTGCATGGGTTTTCTCCGGGTATTCTGGTTTCCTCCCACATTCCCAAAACATGCATGGCAGGCTGATTGAACACTCCTAAAAATTGTCCCTCAGTGTGAGTGTGAGCGCGGATGGTTGTTTGTCTGTGTGTGCCCTGCGATTGACTGGCAACCAGTTCAGGATGTCCCCTCGCCTACTGCCCGGAGATAACTGGGAGAGGCTCCAGCACCCCCCGCGACCCTTGTGAGGATAAAGCGGATGGGAAAATGGATGGATGTAGTATATGTATATTGCCCACGTGCTGCAGATTCTCCACCCCCAGCATTAAACTGAGCTGTCCATCCGCCTGCCGGGCATTCATCTATTAAGCAGACGTTTGTTTTCGATGAAACTCCAGATTTAGACTGCGGAGCCAAAATAGGGGGGGGGGGGGGATGCCACAACAGCAAAACTCCTCACTTAACCTCCACTCCGACTCAATTATTCTGCTCAATTAAGTCAGTCTGATCTGCATTTTGCCATCAGGTTTCCATCTTTGAGGAGAAATACGGCCTCTGTCAGGGTGGTCAATACGTCGCTCGTTCATCAGCTCGGGGGAGGACGTGGGTGGGCGGGGGAGGACGTCCATTTGAGGAAATGAGAAAAGGAGCAAGCAAACAGCAGGAGCAGATGTGGCCGAGTTGAGCAGGTACTTTCAGGCTAATTGGATGGAAGCCATACAGTCTGGGAGTGACATTAGGCAGCTCATACACACATTGTTATCAGCTTGTTTTCACGCAAGGCATTCACGCACACGCACGCACGCACGCACACCTGGGAAGGCCTTTTTCCTTACTATCGGAGAGGCCTTTCTGTTTCCGCATTTAACATCGACGAGATTCTCAATATGATGCATTGCAACAATTAACATATTTTTACAGATGACATAATCGAGAGAGATAGAGCAGGAAAATTGTTTTGCTATTCCACTCCCAGCCTATAGGTGGCAACGATGCTCAAGTGAATGACCCGCCCAAAATGTTATGGGGATACATTTTGACATTCTGGATCGGCACTAAAGGTTTTGCAGGGATGCTTCTACTGACCTGTCGAGTCAAAGTTTGCTCTTTTTTATTTTTTATCTCTTTTTAAACCTCAGTTGAAGTGTTTATTCAATGTGTATTTCCAGTGTAATTGCGAAACATTACATTTGATAATTAGGATTAGGGCCCGACCGATTAATGGCCTGACTGATTTAATTGGCCAATATTAGCTCTTTTCTGATTTTTTTTTCTTACACATTAACTCTTTCAGGCACCCTCGTGACTAAAGTTAACTTTAGTCTTCACGATAAGTAAAATATATTAGAATTATAATAAATAAATAGTACCATCCAGTGTTGATTGAAGGGGTCCGATGCGGCCCATCCTTCTCGTTCTCCACACGTGCCGGGCAGACGGCACGTAGAGTTGCGTGACCTGAACATGGAGGCAAGCAACACCAACCGCGATCACTGCGGGCCTTTTTCAAACTCGGTGAATGAAATGACTTTTTATCGAACCAAGAAGCACCTTGTCAGCTCGGATGTTGACCTCCTGAGAAAGCCAGTGGCCCGACGGGCAGAAAGGTCGTCGGATGTCGCGAGCTTTCAACATCTTCACCAAGTTGGTGATGACCTGGTGGAGCACGAGCAAAAGGCTTTTTCAACCGTGCTTGAGCAGACTTGGTAGCCGGTAAATTTTGGTTTGTGTGAGTATTGTTAGATTGTCTGTCTAAATGTGTTGCTGCACCTCTGTGTCCAAATTTCCAGGTGAAATTGCATAATTGCATAAGCCCATCTATGGCATTTTGCATTGTGTGTTAGCAATAAGCTAGCAGACTTTCGTAAGGCACAGTTAGACATAATTCACTTTGTTTGATTTGAAGTTCCACAGCAAATTTCCACCGCGAGTGGCAGGAGACAACGCCACAGTCAACGTAACTACCAAGTACCAAGTACCAAGAACGAAAGGTTCCTGGAATTTTCAGGTGCAAACCGCAGCCACGTTTGGCGTCACAGCACAAAGACCTCTTCTAAGAGTTCTTATGTCCCGTCATAACAGTTACGCTGGGACAATTTCCATATTAACGCGCGGGCCGGATGGGTCTAAATTGCAGAGTTCTCCCCTAAAGAGCGTCATTTTCATAAGCCGCCAATCAATCGTACGCCGTCGGCAATAAGAGCGAGTGCAAAATGCTGTAAATGGAGCGCGGCGATGGGTTCGGAGTGTGCCTAGCCCCTGACTCCCAGAATGAATAAGCATTCCTTAATCAGCCCGCCCGGGTTAAGTGCGAGCCTTAATGGGCCTTTCCCAAACTCCGGCATGACATGGTTCTCCAAACATGGCCAAGAAGAAAGTTCCATTAGCAATATTAATACAAGCTTAGTTGATCATTTTCATTCAATTAGCTTCTTTCAATTAAATAGATAGCTCGACAATGGGTGGCGATAAAAGATGGGGAGGGACGGCTGATGACACCAAGCAAACATTAGCGTGTTAGGGGTCGGCGGCGTTAAAGCGACTGTAAATCCCAGCGCTCAATTTGGAAAATGCACTTTCTCTGCTCCCCACTTCTTTAATGGGTCGTTTTAGCTGACAAGAGGCCTTTGAGACCATCTTTTATGAAAATCAAGCCCCCTAGCCGGCTTCTCAGGTATTCGCCCACCTTCCGTAAAAGGGGGCGGTCACTTTCTACATTCGGCAGCTGGCGACAAGGTAATCACTTTTCCGCGTAATTAGAGCAAGAGATGCGGAATGAGAGAGAGAGAGAGAGAGATTTTCTGACTCATTTCCTTTACGTAAATAGCCAGCGGACGACCGTTACAGATGCTCCTCCTCGCATGTGCCCATTCATTCGTTTATGCTCGATTTCCACCAATGCCCCGGTTACTCTCCACGCAGCAAAGCCCTGACAATGCACTCATGCAAATGTCCTTCCTAATAAATCGACAGCTGTCCAGAATGCGCTGATTAACGTTGCTTTTGAAATACATCCAGACGACAGTAATCTGCTATTACGGGTACTCAATTGTCTTATAGGTAAATACAAAGAATGTACAATTTATTGCTGAATAGGATCGTGTACTTTTGCCACTCGTGTCTGTGTGTTTAAGAATATCCACGCAAGTGACCTTAAAGAGCTGCACCCAGCGTTTCTGCTCGGCCTGGATGCGCTGCTGCACCTCCGTGTTGGTCTTGACGCCGACGCTGCGGAAGGCCGCCATGTACTCCTCGCGGTGTTCCGTCTTGGTCTCGGGGTAGGCCAGCTTGATGATGCCGAGGCACGCGTCCCTCAGGCAGCGGGAGAGAGTCACCAGCTCCAAAAGGGTGAAAGGCATCATGGACGATTGCCTCTGACCTGTTGAAACGCAAGCCTTGTTTGAATACGACGGTTGGGTGGGGGAAAAAAAAAATCTGTTCTTGAGTGGGGGCGTGTGTCGGGAGAACCGGTACCTTCCATTTCGTGTCCAAAAAACTCACTGTCGTGCACAGAGATGAGCGAGTGGCTGAAGAGGGAGCTGAAGAGGTAGAAGAGCGGAATGATGCGGTTGGAGTCTTCGTAGGACATGGGCGAGCCTCTCGAGATGAGCTGCAGCAGCGGAACCATGGAGCTGAGGGACAAGAGGATATCAAGTTTCGTGGAATTTCACCTCTAGGATGCATGCGTTAAGATTTTTCATCCAATTACATTTCAGGGTGCTGCTAAGAATCGGCAGCGCGGGGCAGTTTAGCTTAAACGATATCAACAATATGGCTGCGGATAGGGCACGGACTGCAGAAGTGTGGAACAGAATGTTCCGTTCGATGCATGTACAAGTCTCGATCACGTGGCCAGACTTGGGGGGGGGGGACAAAAAAAACAAAAAGAAGAACAACAAAAAATAAGCATCTCTGGTATTGTTCAGAGGGCCGAGCAAAATGTAGAGGCGGGCCACAATCGGCCACAAGCGGGCTGCAGTTTACAGGGTGCATGAAAGGGTTCATCTGCAATAGCTCACCCAGTAATCATTTTGGTCGTCATGGAGGTGATCAGGTGCCAGAGATGCCGCAGGAAACGTGCGTTGAAGGCTAAACTGTACAGAAGTCTGCAGGGGAACAAAAGAGGAAGGGGGAGGGGGGGAGGTTGCGTTCAATGTCAACAGTCATCATTGGGCGCTTTGACAACCCGGCGGGAAGAACCATAAAACGACTCTGCGCTGATGCGTCAGCTTGTGCGGGGGCCCCGTTAACTAAGCGAGGACACGCGATAAATAAATGATGCCGTTCGCCAACGTGGAATCTTCTTGGCCTCCCCCTTACTCCAAAAGGAGATGAAATGAGCCATTAAGCTTTATTTTGGCGAGGCCCCTTCCATTAGTAAACTAGTTGCTGCTGCGAAAAGGAGGGGGGGTCATAAACAGCCTTCTGCGGCTTCCTGCTGGAGCCCCATTTAACTTAATGGCCGGGGAGGGAGAGCAAGACAATGGAGGCCGGAGAAGGAGGCGGTCAGGTCCTCGCTGTGACCTCACGGTGCCAAACTCGCTCGCACGCTTGCGGGGAACTGCATGATAACACAGAGGAGGGCCCCGCATACCTCACCTTTAGTAGCGAGGCTGTGGCGCCGAGGTGCGAAGCGGTTCTTTGTTCACGGCATCTGTGTGTGTGGGTGGGTGTGTTTGTGGAAGCTCCTAAACTGCATCGCTTTTCACACGGCGGGCAAGAGCAGGTGACGCTACTGTGCTAAGTGGGCCAGCAGCCCCTTCGTACAATACAAAGTAACTGCGGAGACATTTAAGAGCTTTTTTTAAGACACTTCCATCAAATTTAGGACCTCTCAGTCAACTGTCACATATAAATTACTTGCATTCCATAACTTTTACTCTTCTAACCATTATTCCATGCCCAGACTGTAGAAGAAAGAGTTTTGAGCCCAAGAGGGCAATCTAAGCCTAAGTGTGTGTGTGTGTGTGTGGGGGGCTTAGTCAAGGTGCTTGAAATTTCAAGTAGAAGTCACTTTGAGCAGAAAACATCAGGTGTCTGTTCGAAAGGGGTAGTGGTTAGTACAGTGGACAGGTGATCAAGTTAGCAGGTTACAGGGTGCATCAAAAGGGTTAAATGGTGGCAATTAGGTGAGGCTTGCATTCAACTACAGGTGCAAACACCCAATCGATTGATCGACAACTCGTCAATCCTCAAAATGTCGGACACTATTTTGAGAAACAACGAATCGAAGTGTTTTTAATCCGATTTGTCGAAAAATAATCGACAGATGAACCTATTCAAATAATTGCAGTCCTAACCTCCAAGATGAGTTGTGATTGGTTGATTCCTAACACAGCCACACCCCCGAGTGCAATTCCCTCAATTGTTTCTTTTATTCTTACCTCGCCCTCTCTTTGTTGCTTGTGTGGTTCATGGACTTTTAATAGGTCATATTAACAATGGAAAAGGTTTGATAATGATTTATCTAACAAACAAAAAAAAAACCCTGACATTACGTTCATCCAAATGGCGCAGCTTAAATTCCAGCTCTCCAATCAACCGATTCAAATGCCGCCCCCGGGCTCCCCCTCGGCCGCCGCCAAGCCCCCCCCGACTTGGAGCTGACCCGAGGCTCGATAAGGCGGCCTTGAAAAATGGTCGGCGGCCCGCCACGCGCCATCTGTCAGCGCTACAAGGCTCTGGAGAGAAGCTCGGGGAGGGGAGCGCTGCAGCGGGCTCATAACAAGCTCCGCGAGTGTTTTGATTGAAATGGGAAACAAAGCACTAAATGCCATCTGACATGCTGATTTATAGCCCGCCGGACCCCCCACAAAAACCCCTTTTCAATCACGGAATGAAACTCTAATAAACAAAGTCAAAAGGGGGTGGAAGGTGGGGAAAAACCCCACACTGGATGAGGAATCACGGTGGGATTATTTCCATCCCACCGATCAAACCCGACCAAAAAAAAAAAATCACAGCAAGCGCCCCCCCAGCCCTCCACGTCACGCCACATCGCTAAACGACAGTAAATATCTAATGCGAACCATCAAAATGGCATTACAAGACGGGCGAGGGGATCATTAGAAAAGCGATTGAAATCTATTAGAGGTTTTAATCGCGCTCTGACTTTGCAGATATTTATGGAAAAAAAAAAGCGCAAGGTTGGCAAGACACTCTGAGAAATGCACTTTTTCTTCCCCCCACCCTCCTTCACTGGATCAGCACAGTAAATCAAGGCCGGGATGCAATTTGCTCCCCTTAGCCTCTTGTAAAGCTATCCCGTCCACTCCGGCAGTGATTAATCTCCCTGGGTGAGCTAATTATTTTGTACAGATAGCCGATAATGATGGAAGATGAAGGGGCAAGATTTATGGGAAAAGTAGCGGGAAGAAAAGGAGAGACCCCGCTGAAAATAAAGAAATAAATAAATGAATAAAGGGACATTTAAAGGAGATTTTCCTGAGAGGCGAAGGATGATGCTCGCTAATAGCCAATGGCAGAGCAGCTAGAAGTCTCTTGCCCTCAGGAAACTCGGAGCTGCGAGTAGCAGCCCATATTTTGACCTTTCATATCTTATCTTATCCTATCTTGGGGGCACTATTTTCCTGTTGAGGCGTTTTGTAACTTGAACATTTCCTATGAAGAGACGTTCGTAAGTAAAAATCGGCGTGGCGCTGCACACTTAACCTTCCTCGGTTTAAGTAAAGCGCACACATCCAAATCATGGGGCTTTTACGAATGATTAACTGGAACAGGTTGACCAAGCACAGTGCCTCAAAGACGCGGGAGCAATCAGCACCTCTGACATCCTGGCCCTAATGTAATCAGACCCCCCCGCCCCGAGAAGAGGTAATTGCCCTCATCCAACGCTGACAGCTTCACTGACATCTTCTGCTTCCTCTCGCCGGTTGTAAATGCCAGCGAGCTGCGCGCGGCCGACTGATGCCCTCCCCTTCTCTCTCTTTGCGCCGTTATTTAACATTCCTGCTTACTGCGCGGAAAGGTGTCCGGATGCGCTTACGTTAATCCCACTAACATAAACGGAGAAGTAAGTGTTGCTTAATAGTGGAAAAATAAAATAATCATTCAGTTTGATCCTGAAAAAAAAAAGTAAAGCCCAGATATCTTGCAGGGCTGAACAATCTCGATTCGAATCACATGTTGATGCTCAACTATAAGCCAGGGAGGGCACAGATCTTTGCAGTCCAAAGGCAAAAGGTAAGCGGAGCTGCACTGAGTTTTGCGAGATGCTCATATTGCGTCCGTGTGCCACATTCACCCAGTTTAGGGATGAAGTGCTGCCTCCACAAGTGAAAACGCCTTGATTGTCTTTATGAGTGGCTTGCTTTGTTGTCCGCCAAACCACCGCAAATACTGCCCCAGTCGTCACGGTAACAGAATCTGTATTTGCCATTTGACTGAATATGCTTTTCTCCCACATCATGAATTCCAAAATCTTGTTCTTGCACTCTTTGTTCCTTTAGTCATTTTGCTAGACTACTTTTTATAGCTTTCCTTTTAACCGTCTTCGACTCTTGTACTTTTAATTTTGTGAAGCACGTTGAGTTACCTTGCGTATAAACTGAGTTAAATCAAGCCACCTTGCCTTGTCAATATGGGCAGTACGGTATCTTTATGGAGACCAGCCACCTTTATGTGCTTGAATGATGTCAATTAGATTCCAAATTTTAAACAAAAACAAACCAAAAATATTTTGGAGTTTTTTTTGTGAAATACTGCAAACTCACTAAAGGTTGGCAAAGATTAAACCTTTGATCCTGGCGCAAATGACGTCTACAGCTGATTTCCTGACATATGACATAAAACAGGATAGTTTGTTTTGGTTTTTGTTTTCTTAGTTGCCGATGTGCACCTGACTTTGGGAACCAGAAGGCGATGCTGCACCATGAGCGTGTGACAGATGGACGCCATCATGGTGAACACCTCCTCGCTCGCCGAGTCCCTCCACACCAGGTTGAGCAGCGTGTTGGTCTGCTGTTTGGTGTCCAGCTTGCGCACGCATTCGTCGGTGATCAGCTGCAGGGAGATGTGACTGTCATCCTGATTGGTGGAAAGAGGGGCGGATTGCGCTGTTAGGTCGATCAACGCCGTCCGTCTTCAATACATGGCGCGGTGTGTGTGCACGATGGTACCTTCATGGGCGGCGGGTGCACGACGGCGTCGTCTTCGTCCTCCGAATCGCCGCCCACCTCGGGCCGGCTGCAGCTCTCAGTTACGGGCAAAAGAGGCAGCAGCGTCTGCAGAGCACTTAGATATAGCAGCAGGCCTTCCTCTGAGAGCGAACCTGCCAACATAACCCCCCGATATGCCTTAGGAATAATATATGGAGTCAGATGCTATGACAGCTAGCAGAATCCATCATTAAATTTGGACCTTGGTCGGGAGATGCTTCGAAAGCGACCCACCTAAGCGGTTCTCTCCTGCGGAAAGGACAAAGTAAAATATCCAGGGCGCGCGGTGCCGAGCGACGGGGGGAGAGGTGACGGTGTCCTGGAGGGAGCTGAGAAAGGCCTCGAAGGGGAAGGCCAGCCGTGTGTCTGACCAGGCCGGGATGAAGAAGTGAAAGATCTGCTCCGTGAAGGGCGCCGAAATGAACTCTTGGGTGAAGGCGGAGAAGACAAAATGCCTGGCAGGACAACGGGCAAAGGAAAAGATTCAATGATCCAACACGCTTGGGAGTTGGTGAGGTTTGACTGGAATTAGGATTATGGGAAAGAAAAAACTAAAATCTCCACTTGAAGAAATTCCTGAAACGCAAAACTTGAGCACCGCTTCAGAATTCAAACGCGGTGCAGACTTTATGATGTGCGAGGCGTGTTGATCAGTCAGCTAAGTGACCACTCGGCCATTATCTCACCAAACGGAGCTGCTTTGTCTGGCTCACATCTGGGGACCCCCCCTTACACCCCTCCGAAGTCATATAATGAGCTGTCAGACTATGCGTGTACACAAGTTCCTCTCGTTCCCACCTTGCTTTTCTTCAAAGAAGAAAAGAAGCCCCCCCACCTCGACGTTTGCTCATAGGAATGTCTCCGACTTAAGTCAAACAGTCGCGTATTCTCCTCGGAGGGGAGAACGTGACTTTAGGGTGGGGGGATTTTACAGCTTGTTGTAAATTGACTCGAGGAGGAAAACAATACCAAAAAAATCCAAATGAAAAATAAAAGAAGCCGTAGCTTGTCGTACCTGGCGCCCGCTGTGCAGGACGAGTAGCTAAAGTGCAAAGGTTTGAGGATGTGCTCCAATAGTGTGCTTGCCAAGGAAAGGGAAGGAGAGTTGGTGAACTCCAGACTGGGAGGGAGGCGGTGATTCACCAAAACGTACAGTGACCTGTAATAACCTGAAAAACGACGACGACGACAAATGAGATTTTCAAAGCAAGCGGCTTGGTGTAGTCATCACAGGATGCATTCGATCTGGGCTAAATGGAGGCACTATACGTCTTCTTTTATCTTACAAAAGCCACAATTAACACTGATGACTTTCATGCACCCTGTAACCCGATAACATGAGAAGCTGCCCGCTGTAGTAACCGCTGTCCCCGAAAGGATTCATTGTTCCATTTCCCTCTCACTTGGCAATTGAACAGAGGGATAGAGACCAGCGGTCCAAAACCTGTTTTGCCCCACGGACCAGTTGAATGTCAGACAAAATTTTCAGGGGCCGGCCATGAAGGTGTGACAGATAAATACAACAAAATAATTTGAAAACATAATAAGAAACATGAATCACGACGCGGGGAACGTCCTATCTGGCGGCAACGCTCTCTGGTCGCTACGGTAACGTTTAAACGTGCCTTCAAAATAAGATACAGAGTGCATGAAAAATACCACTCCCCATCGCCGCATATTATGCAGAGTGGGCTTGATGCGTGGGGATCTCCCGTTGAGATCAAGCCGTATTTAAAGTAGGACTCGGATATTGTCAATTAAATGTAGCTTTTTTGGGAAGGGAAGTCACCGACTCCTCTTCTGTCTACTGGCCGAGCCTTTCCCCTTCCCAAAGAAACTTTCCAAAGACTCTTTTTGCCAGCTCCTGGGTTTCATTTTAGCGCTAACCTATCACGTGACCGAGAAGCGCGTCTTGACTCGCGTCAAGAGTGACATATTGTAGACGGATGTAACAGAGACTCCGGTAAGTTTTCAAAATAAAACATCTTTCAGATTCCCAAATAAAGAAAACGGAAGTAATGTAAGTTATTTATTCATTCTGTGCGGACCGATACCAAATGACCCACGGACCGATACCGGTCCGTGGCTCAGGGGTTGGGGGACACCTGATCTAGACTACTGTCGCTCCTTTGCTTACCTTTCTGGACCATATAGTGCAAAATCTGCTCGACTGTTGACGCCACGTGGCTGGCGTCGGCCAACACGGGCAAGTAGACTCCCTCCGAGGAGAAGATTTCAAACATCCGCATGGGAACGGCCACGTTTAAGCTGTCGTTGCCGCAGTTCTGAAGGAGTCTAGTCGGAAACAAATTTGAAAAGTGGCATGTCATAGATTTATTTTGAGGTATACAGCCAGAGCCGAGATTCAAACCCTGAACTGCAAAAGGACGTCTGAATTACACCGCCGAGTTACCTGCAGCAGAAGCCCATGATCCTCTTGATCTGAAACATACACGTTTGCCTGTGCGGACCCACCAGAAATTTAACAAACTGAGCGTTGTGTTTCACCAGGTTCTGGCACAGCCATATCTGAAATAAAACACCGCCCCCCCCCAAAAAAAAGAACATTGGAGTCAAGAGACAAAGCAAGGAGAGTCTCATAAAAGCTGTCCTCTCACCAATCGATTTGCATCCACGCTGTGTCTGTAGAAAAAGATGAGCCGCCTCGACAACAGACTGAGAGTGGGCGCTTCCAAAATGTGCGCCGTCTGGTTGGCGCACTCGTCAAAAGTGGCCCTCTGTATTGCATACTGAAGAAAAATAGAACAAAATAAATCATCAAAATCAAATTTAGGCACAACTTTGGATGGTTTTAACAACAGGAGTACAAGAGGATGAGAAGCAAAGAAAAGAAAAAAAATACACTGAAAGATTGAAAATGGACCCCAAGAACATATTGGTATTATTTTTGGAGGGGAAAAGTTCTCCACTTACACGATCGTGAATCAAATATTTTTGAGGATAAAATTGTCGTATCTCAAGATTAAAATTGTATTATGACAAGAATAGTTTGTTTGTTTGTTTGTTTTTTTTAAGACTGGCACAAGAACCTACCTGTCGTTTCAAATCTTGGTAGCCGCGTACATAGGACTGAATGATGATGGCGCTCTTCAGTCGCTTTCTCTCATCCTGAGACATGACCCCCGCAAAAAATAAAAATACATTAAAAAAAAAAAAAAGGAAATTCGGACACAACGGCCAAAACGTTCAAAGACTTTTCAGGCAGTCTGGGTCATCCTTTGCAGCGTGCGTAGCAAATTAGTCACCTCTCTTTTTCTTCTTTCTTCTTGAGTGCGATGCAGCAGAGATGCTTTCGCTTCCTGGGAAACACACACACACACACACACACACACACACACACACACACACACACGCACACAAAAGCTCGATTTATAGTGAAGAACCAGTACATCACTTAAAAAATATATACACTATATACAGTGGATATAAAAACATCCTTGTTCAAATGACAGGTTTTTGTTGTATTAAAAAAAATTGCCAACTACAAGAACACCCAAACGTGACTTGGGGTTAATCAAGGAACTTGTGAAAAGTGTGTGTTGACCCCTATTTAACATGAGTTTGAATATAATTGGTTCATTCTGAACAGTCACATCCCCAGTTTATCAGAGGGTGTGCACACTTGTGCAACTATTATTAATTTTGACTTGCAGTTTGGAAAAGATTTGTCAATTGCATTGTGCTGCAAAAAATTTGGAATGACTTGTGTTGCTCTCATTTCTTGAAATCACAACAAGCTCTGAACCGGGCCCGGTGTGACAGAAAGTGTTTGTGTGTCAGCGATCAAAATGAGTTGTGTAATATCACACACAATCTGTGGCTGGCACCCCAGTGACTCAACTATTTGTATAGAAGCCATTAAAAGTCCATCTTAGTGTTCGAAACACCCAGCTCTTATCATATGACTGAACGTGTCATCTCGGGATGGGTCCACCACCCACATATTACCTTTTTACTTGCTCCTCCGAGTGATACCTTGGGTCTCGTCTTGAAATCGCCCTCGAAGCTAAACATCTTCACCTCTTTCCCATTGACTGATGGCGTTATTGACTCTTTTCCCTGCTTCCAAAACAAAAGAGGACAAAGTCAAGGTGTAAACACAAGGTCGTGGGAGACACGTCTCAAAGTTGATCGGGAGTTAGTTGTAATTGAGAAACGATGGTACAAAATGAATTAATCACACACAACATGGGTGATTTATTTCAAGGCTATTTTATCTGTCAAATGTCATTTGTTATGATTCGGCTTCGAATACAGCTAAACCGGCTTCCTTAGCTAGCAAATGACTCAGCAAACAGGATCCGAACGCGGTCGTCTACGTTCTGATAATCGAATATGCGGAAAATCGGGAGCGAAATGTGCATATTAGCGACGCGTTTCAAGCTTATCGACAGGCGTGTTCGCGCAACGCCACTATATTGACGTTATCGACGGAGCTAACTGGCTAGCCGAGAATGTAGCGCTCACAGGGGCTACCTTCACGGAGGGGGTTCCCTTTTTGGGAGGTCTGTCATAGCAACGCGGAATGGAACTAAAGCTGCAACATTGACAGCATGTGTAACGGTTACCTTTGACGTGTGAGCTGCGTGGGGACAATTATTATTTTGGGATTGTTTGAGCTGAATCTGAACGACTTATTTCCCTCCGGTCGCAAGAAGTCAACACTCAACACAATACTGGTGGGAGGCAGATATTGCTTCCGCTTCCTGTTACGCGGGGAAGGCGATTGGACGAAACATACGTCAATAATGGCGTTCACGTGAGCTGCGTTCGTGTAAATAGTAAAATAGAGTTCTTTAAAATCAAAAGTGGAAATGGGAAACAGTGCACTTGTATGAATGGAAAACAAAACCAAATAAACTTTTTTATCCTCTCGATGATACAGACAAACGCTATCTGAAATATTAAAACGAGAGGAAATGTGTGCGCTACACCGGTTCTCTTTGCAAAGCCTAAACATGTAAGAATTAAATTTTCCGAGTTAAGTGAATATATCACCGACGAAAGAGTTGACCAATGCCAATTAAAATCAGTTCGTTTTCATAAAAGAAAATCAAAATATGTTTCACAGAGATTGGGAGTATTATATTATATTTCTGAGTATTACAATTAATCAATAAATCACTGTCAAAATCATTATACAAGCTGTACAAATGTTACAGTAGCATCCGTCTCTGGTGGATATAAAAAGTGTACACACCCCTGTTCAAATACAGGTTGTTGCGGCAAAAGAAAATGAGTCCAAGAAAAATCATGTCACCATTAATTAATGCGGCCTGTAACCTGTACAACTCAATTGACCAAAAGAAAATATGGAGAAGTAAAAGGAAGCTGAGATAAGGTGGTTGCACAAATGTACACACCCCTCATAAATGGGGATGTGGCTGTGCTCAGAATTAACCAACCACATTCATAAGTCATGTTAAATTTGAGTCAGCCCACCCTGACCAACATTTAACCCCAAATAAAGTTCAGAAATTCGACCCTTACAAAAACTTCCCCTTGAGGGATTATAATCATTATAGAAACTGAAGTTGAATTCACTTCTAATGTAATTTCAAAAACGTATAAATGATTGTTACGTATCCCCAGTGAAGTCTACAGTGAATGGCGTTAACAGTATTTAGGCGAGCGTCAGGAAACCCGACAGTTGGTAGAATCTTTGTCCAGTTGATGATGTGGCTTCAAATGGGAAAAAGTCCATCAAAAGAGGCAACGGGAATTTGCTTTTCAAAACGAGCACATATTGTCATTAATAATGTCTCGACAATGGCTGTTTGTCACGTTGATTTGTCTCGTATCTAATTGTCCAAGTCATTACGGGGCAAACAGCTCTCGTGGATGACGAGAGGTTTGGACCCTCCCGTCCCCCCCACCCTTCTTGGATGTGATAGGGGCTGTCTGTAGTCGGGGTCATAAATCTCTAAGGGCCAATTGGAAATGGCTCCACATTTCACCGCAGCCTTAATAGAAATATTTTAGGCTGGCTTTAATGGAATTAAAGCAGCACGGTCTATCCAATCATCATGCACAGTCAGATCTGGCTATTAAAAAACGATAATGAAAATTGGAAAAAAAACCCTCCTATCTTAATAATGATGAAAAAAAATACAGAAACATGTATATATATATATATATATATATATATATATATATATATATATATATATATATATATATATATATTTTTTTTTTTTTTTTTTTATATATATATATATATATATATATATATATATATATATATATTTTTTTTTTTTTTTTTTTTGCGGAAACGATTCCTCCCAACAACCCCCACGCATCCGTCTCTGCCTTCTCATCGCGGCCGCTTGTCATGGAGGTGCGCAATTAAATGGCGATCCTTTAGCGGCAAAAGCGGCCGCTGACTTGTTGATTTCCCCTGAGCAAATAAAACGTCGACCGTGGCGCTGACGAATGGGGCAAAACTAATCAGCTTTATTGGTAGACAGGTTAAGGCCAACGGGGGTGTCAATAATTCTCGCGGTGACCTCCCTCTTCCATTAACTTTAAGTGGCTTATTAGAGCCCGCACGCTCCATTCCGCCCGCCGCGGAATCGCCGTTGAAATTGCCCCCATTTTGACACTCGCTTCTCAGTTTCTCTTTATTTTGTCTGCTTTGCACACGTTCTGACGTGCTTCGCAATGTCACCGCGCACACGTATGTCCATCGGCTAATTCCTTTCGACCGCACGTGTATTACAGTGTGATCCATTTATTTATTTTTAGACGAGAGGGCGAGAGCTTTCGCTTGAATTCGTCGCGCGCACCTGCGCGTGTTCGCACGTGCCATTTTTCTCCCCCCCCCGATGGTTATTATGATGATAATAATTACCTACTCCTATTTCCGAATTACCCCGTGTCTGCACTTTTCTTTAATTTGTCATCTAAATCCAATTGGGAAAAGTGACAGCTCACCTTTCGAGCGAGATTCATAATTCAGTTTTGTAAATGATTATTTGAACACTAACCGAAATACATGGATTCGTTACGCATTTGAAATCACGGTGTAGATTCACTGACTTGCGTATTCATTTATGTGCCGACTATGAGTTTGCAGTTTGTCGTTTATTCATATTCATTCATTCACAACTCGCGGTTAGAATAATAAAATAAGAATATATTTTCAGCCGTTAAAAAAGAAAGCAAGAAAAAGCTAGAAATAGAAAAGCCAAAGACATTATTTGAAAGAAAAAACATCTTTCCTTTTAAAAGTTAAAATCTCTAAAAAGCATCAACAAGCACCTAAAAAATACATGTGGAATTGGTCAGCTGTTGTTACTTGGATTTAATAACATGTAAAAAAGTTAGTCATATGCACACATTGAAACTCTCTTTCCGTGTTATTATCCTCACATTATTATTTTTTCAATGGCTTAATTGAAAACTATATTTCCCGTGCTCACGTGTATCAGCTTGCAGACACAATGCACATATTCTTCTCATTTGGAAAAAATAATATTTTAAAATGTTTTGAAATAAATAAAATATCTATGATAACAACAGCAACATTTCGTTGCACGGCTGGAGATTTCAGTCAAGGATGCACATATACTCTTTGCTGCAAAAAGGGCATCAAAATGTATTTAATTCAGGGGGGAAAACATATTGCTGCGATTCTCTTTTCTAAACCCCTCAAAATCATTACCATTATATATATATATATATATATATATATATATATACATTTTTGACGTTGAGCCTCGGGGAGGGGAGGGGGGCAATCATACCCTCTTCTAAAGGGATTTAAATGTATTTCATCCAAACAACAAGGACATGCTGCACAATCACATTCAAATGTAAAAGAAAAAATGGTAACGTATTTCTATTTCAAATAATAATAATAATGACTACATGAGTCTCCCAAACGGGCGGGCCTCGGGTGACCTTGAAGGGTGTGAAATCCTTCCGATGTGCTGCACTTTAATTCCTTCAACGAATCTTAACGACGGAGCTGCTGGTGTCAAATACGGCGCCTCGTTGGAGCCACTTGACGGTGTCGCGTCTTTTTGGCGGAAGGTGCGCGGTGACCGCGGGTGAGCGCATTAAGGGGGCGGAGGAGGGCTTTGGTTCTCCTCCAGCCAATCAGATCAGCGGGACGAGCATCATCAAGTGTCACGCCGAACTTGCGATTCCCACTCGGGGTCCCGTCTCAACTTCCGCGCGGTACTCTCTCGCCTCCAAGATGGAGAAGTCGAAAAACTTCCGCATCGACGCGCTGTTGGCGGCGGACACCCCGAAAGTGCAGACTTCCCCTCTGGCCCTCGTCACGACGCCAGGAAGCGGCGGAGGCGGAGGGGAGCGGGAACCGGACCCGGTGCCGGTGCCGGCGGTAGCGCCAACGCCGCCTCGGAGCTCGGCAACCCCGCGGAGTCTCTCCGCGCGGAGGAGACGCCGTCTCCTCCGCGGCTCTCCGCCCACGGCCTCATCCCCAAGCCGAGCTTCCTGAGCGGGCCTCACGGGATGATGGGGCTCCATCCCCAGAGCGGCGGCGGAGGGATGCCCGCGCAGGCGCTCTACGGCCACCCCATGTACGCGTATTCGGCGGCCGCGCTCGGCGCCCAGCACCCGGCCTTGTCCTACGCTTCGTACCCGCACGGTTCCCATCACGGCCACCACCAGCACCAGCACCACCACGCAGGGGGGGACCCCATCAAGCTGACGGCCAGCACCTTCCAGCTGGACCACTGGCTGCGGGTATCCACCGCCGGGATGATGCTGCCCAAAATGGCAGACTTTAACCGTGAGTACATTTTTATTTGGAAGGAAGTCAAACTATTGCAGTCAAGGGCATGGACCAAACCATTGAACAAGATCATCAGAAACCTATCTGACCAGATTTGATTATTCGAATTCGTACTTGGGGGGGGCGTGGTAATAAAATCTCATCATATTACATTTGGGCTTTTTTCTGCAAAATGACTTTTTTTGGGTCGTAAAATGAACATGAAATGGCATTTGGGAGTGAGATTGTCAGTACAGAAATATATAAATACAGAAAACAAAAATGCTCATTTTACTATATCCTAATCAATAGCACAATTGAAGAAACTGATCATTTTGCAGTGCCCCAAATGCTGTATACGTTTTTATATGAAGGAATTTATCTGGACGCATTTCCATCAAAATATGTCTGTCTCCAAACTAGTCCAAACAAGCACATGCATTTTGAAATAAAAATCGTGACTTCTTTTTGCATCAACATGGTTCCCAAACCCAAATACAATGAATGACACGATACGGAAGGGATCGCTCAGAAAAAAAAGTCAAGCCAAAGTGAATTGTTGATAGACTTCAATTTTATTTATTGCCAATATTTGAATGCCTTAAACTTACAAGATGTTTTTGCCTCGGTTCCGTAAAAAATAACATACATGTCCTTCTCTTTTATATTGTTATTTGGCTCAGGTAGAGCCACAATGGCTGACATTGTACTTCTAATAATAATAAGAAGAAGAAAAAAGAAGAAGAAAAACAACAACGACATATACATTTCTTGTAATAATGTATTTTAGTGGTATGTTCAGCAAAGTGGCCATGTTTCTCATATTAATACAGTAATAATCGAAATGTCAAAATTAGACTTTCATTTTTATTTGGTTGGTCCCGTTTTGAGCCAAAATGGCTTCCGTTACCCAATCGCAAAAAACAACAACAAATTGAGTCCTCCACTTGAAACTGAGTTGACATGTTTTGGATATCATAAGCAAGCCAATTAGGATTTCACATATTGTATCATTGTTATCATTATTGTTGTTATTATTAAATCAACTGGTCCAACTTTGAGCCAAAATGGTGACTGACCGCTTTATACAATGTGCTGTTTACGCTGTTGTGGGATCCATTTTCATCCAAATTTGACGACAGTAACTTGTTTCAAATTGTAATAATTTTTACATTAATAAACTACTATACTTATTACACTGGCCACTGGTTGTTGTGGGTTGTTGATCCAAACAGAATAATTATTATAATCATGGGTTTTCATTGGACTTTTTTTAACGACTACTGACCATTGTTCTGATTTATTGTTATTTAATTTGCGTTCTCGAAGCCCGAGGTGACTATCGTCTTCTGCCTTCAAGTAAAAACGTTCAGGTGTTGGTTTTTAATTCGCATTGATTTCTATATATTTTCATGGTTTGGCGTGATATCCATGAAAAATGTGTTGTAACAGACTTCTGTTATTCTAGTTGTGATTTGGATGAAAACTGACATCTTGTTATAAGTCGACTTTTTTATGTGCTCGTTCTGACCGCGCTGTAAATATGAAAATGGCCTCTTCCGCATTTCAGAAAAGAAAAAAAGTTGACACAAATACACTTTCAGTGTCTTGTCCCCCAACTTAAAGACAGAAGTAAAAACAACTCCGCAAATTGTTTGTACACACCAACTGTTGCCATAAATGTGAATAATTTAAATTTTTAAGTTGTTCTAAGTTAAATTACTGTTTTAGTTGAGGGTTTTTTTTTCCCCCAGCGTGGTTTGGAGTCATGTTGACGTAATATTGGCCCGATTAATTCTTTTAGGAAAAAAATGTTCTGCCATCAAATTAGACTAGCAAGATATACGAAATGCTATAATCATGACCAAATGGCCCAATTATATCGTAACTAAGCATTTCAGCAGCAGAGTGCTATGTTTTGGTTCCCCCGCCCCCCAAAAATGTCGATATAGAGGTTAAACCAAAAAAACGTTGGCGATGTTTGTATAGTGGAAGCGAATGATGGAGTGCGTACATACAAGGTGACACAGATGGATGATTTTTGGGAGAGGAACTAAAATGGACAGATAATGGACAGTGGGAAAGTGGTGGTGGGCTGTGAAAGCCACCGTGGACATGCTACTTTGCTCAGCACGCACACTGCCTTTTTTGTCCACGCTCGTTTCTAACAGATTTGGGTTAAAAAAAAAAAAAAAAGCCAGCGGCGATGGTGCCGGGTAGAGTTCATCTTCTGTGAGGACACTTTTCACACCTTGCTGGGATGTTGTTTTGACTGTGTCACGTGCCCCCTCAAGAATCTGAAACGACTGCTATTGTTGAGTCAGGGGTGGGAAATCGCCCAGCTGCATTTTTATGAAGTGTAAATGCATACAAAGAAACAAATCGATCGAATACATTTTGGCCTTATTTTGAAGGGGTTTTGGTGTCAGCTCATTTTTGTTGGCGTCAGAATCGTTTCTAGACTTGCTAGCTAGGTGACATCAATGATTCGTGGTCATGTTTTTTTAAGAGAGAAAATGCCACACGATTTGTCATAACTTTGCCCTTCCTTTCAAAACGTTTTGCTGTGATGACTCTTGACTACTAGAATCTGAATCATTTACCTGAGGTTACAAAGTGTCATGTAACATTTTTGGTTCAAAAGGAAAATGGAAACTTGGAGATCATTTGCATAATTTTTGACAATTATTATTATTATTATAATTTTTTTATGGTGTCAGCTGCCTCTTGTTCCTTTAAGAATCTCGGATTGATTGAGTTGACCGGAGAATCACCAACCAGTAGTTAGGTCGCAATATTTTTTCAAAGTATATATATAGGTAAAAAATTATAGATAACTTGGAATAATTTTGCTTCTAGTTTTTAATCAATTTTGTTACTAGTTTTGGTGTGCTGTGTTGCCTCTTTTTATTTGATCATGTAGAGCCTGAATCTTTTTTTTTTTTCCTGTATGCAAAAATCCTATTTATGTTCTTGTCGATAGGGTAGAATAAATGAGTCTGGTTTTCAAAACATTTTTGTTTTTGTTTTGGGAATTTAATGCTCCGTTCACAGGTATATGGAATCATGTGCATTTGATTTGGGCCACCTTGAAATTTTGAGATGAGAAACTATTAACCGGTATTTGAAAAACATACCTGCACAAATATTCTGATGATACAATAACAGAATATGACTTTCATGATATCTCGTCCCATTGCATAACGTGACCGTTGCGTTTGTTTCTGCGTGTGCAACGGCGCACACGCAGCTCAGGCGCAGTCCAACCTGCTGGGCAAGTGCAGGCGGCCCAGGACGGCGTTCACCAGCCAGCAGCTGCTGGAGCTGGAGCACCAATTCAAACTCAACAAGTACCTGTCTCGACCCAAACGCTTCGAGGTGGCCACCTCCCTCATGCTCACTGAAACGCAGGTATAGCACCAAAACAAAAGACAAAAACAAAAACACACATGCCATTCATTTCCGTACATCCATCGATTCTCTATCGTGCAGCATCTATGTGTCCTTTTGTCAATCAATCTGTCCATCGACCGTTTGTGTCATCCATGGATCTACACTATCGTTCATCCATCCACCCCACCCAAGTTGTGGGCCACTTTTGAGTTGTGTCTCCCCTCGGAGGGCCGTTATGATGTTTAATCTCATTATTGCATTATGACTTGTAAGGGGAACAAAATGATTGCAAAATCTCAACGTGAATTCTGACACATGACAATTTGACATTTCTGTACATTTTTTTTAGCAAGGTTCATGCAAGTTGACACACAGAAAATGATGCGGCGGGCCAGATCTGGCCCCTGGGCCTTGAGTTGCACACCCGTGCTATAAGGGATCTAGCATTACATCCCTCCATTCGTCCATCTGTCCAATCCTGATATCTTTCTATCGAAAGCAAGGGTCTCAAATTCAATTTGTGTGGCGGGTTTGGGTGTGGCTGGGCCACATTATAAACCCCGACAACTAATCCAACTTTCTTAACGTTGATGATGAATGGAGTCAATTGAGATCACTAACGGTTCTGCATCATGTGAAGATCGGTGACCTGGTCCTCTCTCCACTTGGTGTCACTTCTGAACGGTTTCGTTTGACACCGCTGATCTAAATATTTCCAGCTATCAATTCATCACTCCAAGTGTCCATCTAGCCTGGCTGGTAGGCACGTTTTTTTAAGAACCTATGTTTTGAAACTTAATGCATTTTTTGTTGTTGTTGTTGTTGTACTGAATCGCCCCCAAGGTGAAAATCTGGTTCCAGAATCGGCGCATGAAGTGGAAGCGGAGCAAGAAGGCCAAGGAACAAGCGGCGCAGGAGGCCGAGAAGCAGAAGGGCAGCAAGGGCGGCGGGCAAGGCGGTGACAAAGCCCAGCAAGACGGCGACGGGTCGGACTATGAGGGCGGCAAGACCACGGCCACGAGCAAAAACGGCAGGATACGAGACTTGAAGGACAGCGACGACGAGTGCGACCGCTTCCTCTACAACTCCTCGGACTGTTCCTCGGATGACGAGCGCAATCGAACCTGCGACCTCAGCCCGCGGCCTTGAAGGGACATGGAGGAGGACTTTGCATGCAAAGCCTTTTTAGCGTTGACATTTTTACAAAAGAAAAAAGAAAGAGAGATATATATGATGACAAAAAGAGGTCAAACATAAGCAATCTATCACTATACGTCGCCAACACATCAACAGACAGCAACATCGTGATATCAGCACAAGTGGGAAAAAGTGCGGAGAAGACAAAATGCATTTCATTTCATTGCATTGCCTTCAAAACGATAATATCGACGAAAATGCGATTAGGAACAATAAATATCTACGTAACTAGACATGATCTAACCTAATCGGTGGAATAAGTCAACTCTACTGTAGATATTTGGATTTCTGACCAACGTTTCCATATCTGGCATATCCGGATACACACAATATTCGTCTCACTAAAAAACTGATTTTTACTTTATTGCAGCACACCAAAAATAAATAAATGGTAAGACAACAAAAACATGTCCAACAAGTAGTTTGAACAGCCTCAAATGATGCAAGCGAGATAATGATAGAGTCTGTGATTACGCCATACGTTACGATATCACAATGATATCGTCAATCAGGCAAACGATACGATACATTGCGATATCGTTGTAAATGAAGAAGGGAAAACCAATCAAGTCCATGTAACAAATAAGAGAAACATCTCCTTTCATGACATCATAACCCCCACCCCCAAAAACGCCGCTACGACTGATGCGTCACGATATTGATACGGGTCAAACATTTTCATTGCAAGTGGAGTAACCTGGAATACTTGGCCATACTGGATGGCAATATATTCTGGATGTAACTGAAGTGCAAACAAATTGGGCATACGTATGTTTTTGTTTTGTACTTATTATTGGGGGAAAAGAACACACAAAAAAAATGATATAATTTCTCTGCTTTTTGTCCCGCTGCGAGTATCTATGCAAAACTGCGCATTTTCATTTCCAGATACCTCGAGAAACATTTTCATTTAAAATAGGCAAACAATTGTGTGTTCCCGAATACTGTACGTCAAATTTTACGTGCTGGACTGCGTGGCCTCTATTTGGGCAAGCAATCCCGATCTTTTGATCCGATACATAACAATATGAATACATCACATTAAGAACTGGAAGAAGGCCAACTCTTAAGACAGATATCAAAACTATGACGCTGGGAATAATCTGGTCTTATGTTGGCCTTATGATATAGAGTAAAACAAAAAAGGTTGTGTTTATTTTTCTATCCTGTATTTATAGAAGGAAAACAATGCATGCTGAATGGTGGTCTCTCGGTGTGAAATAGCATCAAATAAATACTGTGCTTTTTTTCCCCAAAATGATGTGCGTGTACGTGGGTTTGAATTGTAGTGAGAGTTTGATTGATGGCGCAGGACACATGCGGCCTTGTGCTTGGACGGCCCGGGGTCATGGGAATGACTGTTAATGGCGCTGTCGGATGTGTGCAAACGTGCCGCGTGAGCAAACAGCAGGAAGAAGAAACATTTCACGCCACACCACCAATGGACTCGCATTCAGGCAACACTGTTAAGCCCCCCCCAAAAAGAATCTTTCTATTGAAACCGAAAAGGCGATTGTAATTGGGTTAATTTGAGAACCCGCCCACAACCCAAAAAAAGGAGAAAATATCAAAATAATTAATAATGGAAAATAATTTCGAAATGTGATGTATATATAGATATCTCAAAATACCAAAACAGATCTGCTTTTAAAAACATTACATACACTTTTGTAAAAAAATCAATCAATTTGATTCACACCAACTCAACAAAAAGCAAGATTCAATTCTTGAAATGCCATATTTGGTCCCATTTTTCAAAAGGGGATTTAATTGATTCCAGAAGGTGAATTGCAGGGAATATTTGCTCTGCTTTTAGTCTCCGTTTGAGGCAGTGGTCAACTTCCATTTTTTGGTACAATTCAGAGTGCAAAAGTGAAAATATTTCATAATAATATAGAAATATTAAAAAAAAAAGAAAAGAGGACTTAACTGACAGTAATCCACGTAAACCTTTCAGGGACGGCGGTTACTAGAGTGGACAGCTTACCGCGTTATCAGGTTACAGGATGCACGAAAGGGTCAATCACACATTTCTATCAAGTTATAAGCCATTTTTTTCGTGTCCTAACATCTTGTTTTTGTAATATGCTGTCCCGCTACAAAATATTAGCGTGGTGTGACTATTGCACTGAAGCTTGATTCAAAGAAAATCATGAATGGAATCCAAATCGCATAGGTCACATTGATGGTCTAGAGGAGGGGTATCAAGCTCATTTTAGTTGCGGGCCAATTTGGAGTTACGTCTTCCCACGGAGGGGCCGTTGTGACAGTCACGCCACAAAATTATTACTTGTACACCACAAATGAACAGGTTGCTCGTTTTGAAATCAGTCAAGTCGATGGCATTTTTTTTCAATTGTTGTTCAAGTGAGGGTAAAAGGCTTAAGAAAATAACTGCAAAATCTCAAGGTCATTTATGACGCGTGACAATTTGACATTTTGGTACAGATCTTAGCTAGTTGACACACGTGATTTGCTTTCACACGGCCACATCAATTGACCTGGCGGGCCAGATCTGGCCCCCGGGCCTTGAGTTTGACACAGGTGGTATTGTGTGTTTTGGCTATGTTATACCCCCCCCCAAAAAATAACAAATAAATAAAACCCAACAGGCATCTGAATAGGGGTGTGTAGACTTTTATATAAGCCCTAAAATCTCATTTTCGAGCCCGCACATTCATTAAGCAAAATAATTGTACAAACATGACAAACACGAGGGGTTATTTTTCCTCTTCCAAAGGAAATATAAAAGCCTTGGCCGCCAATCTTACCACTGCAGTCAATTCAATGGTTTTGTCACAGGCTGTTGGCGCGAAGCACCTGCGTTATCTTCTCGCCGTGTTTGCTTTCGCGGCGACGGCTCAAGAGTTCAGACCGGGGTCGGACCCCACGGGGCAGGTAAAGGCCGCCGGCTACAAAGTGGCACGCAAAGGTCAGGGTGTGGAGCGCACACAGTGAGCCCATTGATCCCACTGTATACACCCCGTCGCTTGTTCACACCAAACCGAAAAGCTTTCGGGAGCTACAGCGAAATGAATGACGCATACAAATAAAATGGACGTTTCCATTCGCACGTATGAAGTCTTCACGCGCAACCCCATGATGACGAGCGCTACAGAAAAGTTATTGTGGATGGATTTTTCTTTTTTATTTAAATGATATTCCTTTTTTTGGGGGGGGGTTACAGTTTGACTTTGGCCTCTTTGGCCTCCATGGCCTGGGTGGCGATGCGAGCGCGCTCCGTTAGCGCGGCGTCCTGCGGCGCGGCGCTCTTAAGCAGGAAGTGGCTGATGAAAAGCTTCAGGCCCTCGCGCAGCATTTGCAGCTGGGGATTCCAGAAATCCTGGCAGGCAGGCAGGCGGGCAACAAATGAAGGGGGCGGAAGGACGCAAAAAAGACGAAAAGCAAAACTATCTTGACGCTGCAGCTTGAGTGAAATGCGGGAGGACGCTAACTTCGACGTGATTGTCATTCTATGTGAAATATGTGGCTTTTTTTTGTGTGAAAGCACCGTACAAATAAAGGTGATGCATTGTACATATTTCTACTTCCAAATGGAGTCCAATTTGGAATATTTCTCAAAAATGAATCCAACATTTGTATTCAATATTTTGTACATTCTTTGAGGCACTAAGAGTGCCTTTAACACTATGCAGGGTACTTTTTTTTTTATAACTCACAAGTCTCCGCCTGTCTTTTGACTTTGCTGCTGTTTTGGTTAGCGAGGCAGCAAATAACTCCAGAGCTCACGCCAGTTGTACTACCCGTTTTCTTCCCCCTGATACGGGGGCGGGGGGCTTTTGTGTTGCTCACCTTGAAAAAATGCCAATGACATCCTCGGGCTCGGTGTCTGTGAGCAGTCGAGTCAGGACTTGGCGCAGGAAGCGCACCGTGGCCTTGTCGAGCTCTCCGAACTCGATGACCTAGAACACCAAAAGCCCACCCGTGTGAATATCCAGAAAGAAAACGGAACCAAAATGGCACCCGGCAGAGCGAAGACCTCCACCAAGGCCAGACCGACCAATTGCCAAGCAGAATATTGAAATCAAGAAGTGGAGGGAAAGTAGCATAGCCAGATCTGTCCCCAAACTGGATTTTTTTACCTGAGTGCCTCCTCTCTACAAAGCTTCTTATTTGCATCATCAACCAACTAACGGTTAAAGAAACATACCATTTTTTCCCTTTCTTCCTTAGATTAAAAAAAAAAAGGATTTATTCATTAGCTTGCAAAGCAAAACAACAATTCCCCTCGAGTCCGGAATGTGCTTGCTTACTTTGAGCAGCGAGAGCGAGAAGCACTTGTTCTGGAGGAAGAGGGTCACGAGCTGGATCAAATTGTTAAAAGTCCTGGCGGGAAGGTTGGAAAGCTCCCGGAATTTATCCCACAGGCTGAACTGGAAGGTGATCTGTGAAAATGGGGGGGAAAAAAAAAAAAGTGTCAAAACCAATGAGAGGAAACTTAACGAGCTCACGCGCGAAAAGCAAACGTTCCCAGCGCGGCTCTTTGAGAGTTGTCGTGGCCGATGCGGTCGGGCCGAGGAGGAAGCGTTGTTGGTGGTGGTGATCGCAGTTTGAGTGGTTTGCTCATAACACGGGGCAAGAAGGTGTGAGGAGATCCCGCCACGGAGGTCACGCAGGTCCGTGAGAGGAAGTTAGTCATTAGCATGCGGACTTATTAGCACTCAATCAGGTGATTAGGATCAGTGGACCGCGGCTCGGATTGGTTTGCTTTGGAGGGCCTTGGAAATGACATCAATGGCTCTTCACATTGGGTGGGGGCAATTTCCTCAGAGGGACATCATTGTAGATGGACGGCAGAAATCTTTTCATGATTTTTACAACTGTAATTACGGGGGAAGGACTTCACGGGCAACTAAAAAAAAACAAAAAATTGGGGGGGTTGCTGTGTCAAAATTATGAGCGGTATCGGTACTTGGTATCGGTGGATACTCAAAGACTAAGTACTCGGACTGGCACCAGTCCGAACATCCCCAGTTTTTTTTTTTGGGGTGGGTGGGGTGGGGTGTCATGGCTACCTGGAAGCGGCGGTTGTGAGCGCAGAGTTTCTCTCCCAGCACGGCGTAGAAGCCGTTGAAGGCTTTTTCCTGCAGGCAGCAGTCCATCAGCACGTGGACGATCTCGCGCTCCTGTTTGTCTTTCAGCCCCATCCTTTACGCCAGCAATGAGGTTTGGTGGTCACAAGCCCCGCCCCACCTCCACCACCTTCAAAGGAAGGACAACCTACCTCAGCAGCTTGTCAAAGGCATCCAAGTAGTCCTCGCTGGTCATGAGCACGCAGAAGATGTTCCTTCGGACCTCCGTGTTCATCCGCTGCTTGCGGGCCAGTTCCAGGACTTTGGCGGTGAACTGAACACAAAGCGTGGATGGCTGATTTTACTGGGCTTAACATGTTTTTGACCTTTTTTTTTTTTTTGTCAGAACAAATCAGTGTTTCACTCACCTGCCCTTCTCCGACGCTTTTATGCTCTTCCCCGCTGATCATGGGCGCGCCGCTCCACGACGAGCCCACGATCCACCAGCGGCCCACCTGGTCGGCCGACAGAAGGTTGTCCAGGGACACCCGCAGTTTCACGTCGCTACCCGCGGCGTTGCGCTGGATCTGTATCGAAAGCATTTCGCATGTAAAAGGAATCCTATTCAAAAGGATGAACAAGAGCCAAAAGATGGATTTTGTCATTGACTGCATCGATCAGCGCGCCACTTTACTGGCAGCATTTAAAGGCAATTCTTTGGGGCCACCTGGTGGCCAATGTGTAAACTACCATAAACATCTAAAAACGGAAAACGCTTTTTGTCACCTTGCCTGCAAGCTTTTTTCGTGTTTTTTTTTGAAACGTCAAATTTTCAGAAGTACATTTGAATTAAATAATTACTTTTACAGTACAGTTTGAAGCACACAAAGTGGCGTGCAATAATATTTGCTATTACACGCCATAATTGTGGTCGTTGAAGAAATAAGCATGTTTAGGTGGTAGTTGGAGCATAAATAAATAAATAAATAAATAAATAAATAAATAAATAAATAAATAAACAAATAAATAAATAAATAAATAAGCTTTTTGAAACCCGCCGATTTCAAAGTCACCCACCAGACTTCTCTGCAGTTTCTTGAGCTTCTCCACAGGCTCTGGGTCGTAGCCCGGAATCTTGCGCATGTCGTTGTTCTTCAATGCCAGCATGGTTTCCAACATGAAACGGACCTACAAATGTTACGTGATTAGAGGTGCAGTTTAAGGGCATGAATGGTAGTTACTTTGTTTCCACAAATAGTGGCTCCTCCACTATTCGTGGAAACAAATACAATTTTTTTACAATTGTATTTGTTAGCGATACAATTACAATAGTGGAGGATTAAAAATTATATTTTCCAACTTTTATGAAAATATAATTTTTGGGGGCGTCAGAAGAAAATACTGTTTTATTCTCTCTAAAAACTTTGGCAGTTCCCGTAAGCTGATTATTTATTTCAGGGATTTATTTTTTATTTTTGGGAAAATGCTCTGTTCATATGACTTCCCAGAACAAAATAGAAAATATTTGTGTTTAAATTGATAATGTGCCCAGCGACCAATTGGGCTTCAGATGGGGGAACAGTCAATGTTTGAGGAAACAGATTTGGCTTTAGTTATTCAATACCTACTCTGGTTTGGTCCTGGAATTTCTTCCCGACTTCGGCCGCCTTGCGCTGGGCTTCAGCGATGAGCTCCTTGAGGGCCAGGGGGTCGTCCTTCCGCAGCGAGAAGCCGACGTTACGCAGCACGAACAGCAACAGCTCGATGTCCTTCTCTCCAAAGACGGTCAAGAGGCGCCGCAGGATGTCGAAGATGAGCAGCGAGTGCACCACCTGGAAGTTGTAGAGGTGCGCCACGACGGCGACCAGGTTGTCGCACTCTTTGCCCTCGCCCGGGTGCTTGTACGTGTCGTTGAAAAGTCGCACGACCGTCTCCAGGAAATGGGCTCCTACCTGGAATGGTAGAACTCCACTCAACAAAAAGATGGATTTAACAACGCCACCAAGTTGTCGATCCCATTTAAAATCATTGTCCACTTTAAAAAGATGTCAGGGGGACCCCAAAGTCAACAGGGTCAGATGTACAAGGACCACTTGGACCAAACACCATAACGTCCGTTTTTTTCTCATTGAAGTTCAAGTCGTTTCGTGCCATTCAGGCTTTTAGTTTCCCCAGACAGGACACAAGTGGGAAGTATTATTTTTGGCTAAGTGTGACATGGATCTGACTGACTTGGCAAAGCAGTGACAGGAAATATCACGTTTTCTTCAGAAGAAAGCAGGGAGCAGCAAATAGTATGAAAAAAGCAGGGGCTCCAAAATTGAACCATGTGGAACACCGCATGAGAGTCCCCAGTGTCATTAGCCAAGAGGCTGTCCCTAAAAACTATGTCTCATCTTAAAACCTAACTGGAAAACCTCCATGCCGTTATATTCAGCCGAAAAAGATTTCAGCTGAGTGTCCACCACTTGGACATGTTAAGGAGCAAACCAGTTCAGATGTAATTGTATCAATCATTTTGTCTGTGGAATGCCTGCCCATCCATCCAGTGTGGAATTTAACAACCATAGGACAAGAAGAACGTTTCACCATTACCTCCAAGCCCACGGTGTGATGGAGGATGCTGACCAGGAGGACGTGCTCCATCAGCAGCCGGTTGGGCATCAGTGCCGGCGTGATGCAGGCGGCCAGCAGTACCTCTGTCAGGGTCTCGTTCATGTCCTTCCTGCTGCGGCTCATGTAGAGGGCCTCCAGCTGGCCGCCGATGGATGACATGTTGGGCTCGCTCAGCCTGGATAAAGAAAAAATTACAAAGCACTGTCGGGGCTTTGCTGCGAAATTGCGGATTCTCGCCATTTGTGGCAAGGCCCAGTTCTCTTCGCTAGGCATTGCCAAAGACTGGGGATATTCACCCACAGTGGAGTGAAATTGAAGGACTAGCCCAGAAGTTGTTACAGCTGCCGCTCTTGTGAAAGCACTACATAAATCAGTATGTATTGTATAGAAGTGCAGATATTCCAGACTTCAGCCCTCGAGTCGCACGAATAAATAATCAGTTGTTACCTGTTGACGAGGCCCTTCACATTCCTCTTCAGTTTCTCCAACTCAGCTTTGCGTTGTTCGTCACCAGCATGGCGCATGTGAGGAGGCACATACTTGCCCGCCGCCTAAAGAACAGAAATTAAGCATTTAAAATGAGCCTTCAACACATGACATGGATGAGTTGTGATGTGATGAGGATTGACTATGTACTGTTGTTACGACCCCTCCAACTGACGGCAACTCAGGAAGGGTCTAACACAAGTGTGGGAGTTGGGGAGGAGCAAAAAGCTACCGCGCACATGCAAAGATTAACCACAACATGAAAAAAACTAAATAACCCCCACAAAATACGGTGGACAGTAAAAATGGTGAACTCACAGCGGTGGGAACGTGCTCTGCAACTTCTTCTCTTTCCTCTTTCTCATTTATGTCATTCTCGTCCTCCAGTTCGGCATCCATCGACTCATCATCTTCACTTGGTACTTCCTCCTCCTCCTCCTCCTCCTCCACTCCTTCACCCTCATCGTCAGTTAAATCTTCTCCATCACTTGTGAGGTCCTTTTCGTCCTCCTCTAAGTCATCCACCTCCAGCTGTTTAAAGTTGTCCTTGGCCAGGTCCATGTTGTCATCGCTGTCGTACATTCCCGTGGTCAAAGTGCCGGTGTCAAGAGCCCCCAGGATATAGTCCAGTCCATCAGCCACAAATGACTGAGGTATGCTTTTCTTGTTTTTCCTCTTGTTTAATTTCAAGTAGCGCTCCAGTTTCTTTATTTCTCGATCCTCTTGTTCATTGGCCTCCAAAAGCGCCTTCTTCCTCGACTCTTGATATCTGTTGGTTTTCGTGGGTGCCACTTTGGGCTTTTCTTGTTTCTTTGTATTAGTTTTTGGCACTTTTTTGACCTCGTCCTTTTTGTTGCCACCTGTTGCCTTCTGATTTTGAGGTATTACAGCCTGTTCACCATCACCGCCGGGCAGATTTTTCTTTGTACCTTCGTAGTGACTTTTCATTCGGATTTTCTTCAGTTTTCGCTTCTCCTTGCGGAGTTCCTTCCTGCTTTTCCGTTTGACCGACCTCAACCCGGCGTCATCCTCTGCTCCCTCGGCGCCACTTTTGCTCTTGACAAACTCGCCCACCGCCACCATGTACTTTTGCAACACGGCGTTGCCCTTCTGCTTTGCCTTCTTTTTGCCTTTCATAGCAGCAGCGCACTGTTTACATTCGACTCACTAAACTTGTTCAAAATACCACGTTAAAAAACGGAACATGTGCTAGTAAGCTAGCAGCTTTCTGTCAAATATTAGGAAGACAAAAAAAATCTAAAAAATATGCCAATTAAGAAAAGGAGAATCCGTAGCCATGTGGCGCCATGGCTGTATACAGATGTGACCCGGATAACGTGTCATTGTGCTTCCGGTGTCACCAGCGCGACGGGCGCCTAATGATGACGTCAATTATTTTGGAATCGGGTTTTTTTCCTTCCCTCACCTCGAAGCGGGCTTTCTACTCCTCCGACGTGAAGCGTCTTTTTAACCAGTCACGTTCCGGCTAGGAGGAAGGAAGAGGGCGCACCTTGAGCTACTATGTGTAGACTGTATGTAGAGTCTGGATTTGCAATATGAAGAATGGAAGCAGACGATGTTACTATCAGGGAGCAGAATTTCCACAGCCAAGTTCGGGAGTACATTGTGAGTACGGAAGCGGCGAACGACGTCCTCTAAAATAAATAATAACATAAACACTTGGCCGATGCTAAAGAGCTCGAGCTGTCAAACAGACCGGCGTTCATTTCACAACAACTTATTCAACGCGATCACACAAATGGGGGATCACTACATGTTGTTCTTTTGGTGGGAGGTGACGCTTACATTCCAGCAGGCGCACACCACAGTACCTCATTGAGAAACCCGTTCCTGTTATGACAGGGAGTGGGTTGTTATGCACAAAGGCAACAATTTGTAAAGGTGTTGTAACATAACATAGCACAAAGGGTTTCATCCCAAAACGAAGGTATTGATCAT